>JADDOH010005630.1:0-70798 GCA_016648135.1 Agrypnia vestita
TTTGCAGGGTCAGACGTAACGGTGGTCATTTGAAATGGAATTATTAAATTCATATTATGTTGACGTGATGTAACGCACCCTTTTTAATGATGATTGATATACTGTATAGGAATCTTGTAACTACATAACTTACCATCTTTAACAATAATTGCCCGGAATAACGTTGTATCCAACAATACTCTTATTCCGAGAAAAAGTGAAAAAATGAAACCAGTTACAATTTATTACATTTTATATTTTGAATATAACAAACATATAATTCTTAACTAATCTCAATATGAAATAGGGAAAAAAGGCAATTAAATTTGAATCTATTGTAAAAAAACATGCTGAATCAGTGGAAAAACGTTGTATAAGAAATTTTCACAAACAACGTTATTCCGCAAAACGTTTTTTATATATTCTGCTTTACTTAATAATGATTTTTAAAAGCAGCATGCTCATCTAACATGAAATCACAAATGTCATCGAGGTCCTTGAGCTTAGCAGCCTTAATGGGAGTGGATTGGAATTCATTAAAGTTAGTTCCAGGCTCCCTAACTGCATGATTTTTTTCCATACGGTAGCTAATCTTCCCCTTGTTTCATAAAGAGGTCAATTGCAGGTTTGATAATATTTTTTCTGGATACACACTCCTTTCCTGCATCCTTCAACTTATTGGCTTTGATATCTTTCCACTTTAAAACATAAGATGTCCGTTTTCTCCCTTTATTCATGTGAATTAAACCACGCTCCACGATATTGACGCGCGGCGACGCCATTTTGAGAAACAATGTACAACGTTCTTCCACAAACCAATAACTTTAAAATGCAGCCAGAAGCCTAAATATTTTTTTCTTGACATATTATCTACCTTAAACGATGCATAATAACATACCCAACATAACTGCATCAATAACTCAAAATTGACAATTGTGTTGGATACAACGTTATTCCGGGCAAGGGCTCAATTATGGAACAATCCATCTCCAATGTCGAGGCCGCACTGAACTAAATAAGACACCAATCTGCGCAACACATTAGCTTCATGCGTTTTTTTGTTCAGCGTGGTTCTATCACATTTCCTCGACTTCTACAGCTCTCGCAAAAGTGTATTGTGCAAGTATTTTTGATAGTTGATTATCAAATGTTATGATTTAAGATTTTTATGTATTTTCTCCCTGATTTCTTGTAATTCTGCTGGGTAAACACACTTAACATCTGTTTTCATCATGCGTTATTTCGTGTGACTTTCAATTTTAAAAATAAACAGTAGGTTTGTTCAGAAGAGATTACCATGCCTACATAGGAAAACTTATATAGATCAGTCTTTTAATAATTTGGTGGCTACGGTTCATAATTTATAAAAATAATGAAAATGGGTTTCATTCAAATGTGTTTTCTCATATTTTACAGCTCGATCCTCAAACTTGTAATCAAAGTAGCATAGCGTGACCACATGTCTCTGAACATTTGGGACCATTGAAATTAATGTCTCCAGTCATTTTTCACGGAAGGATATCTTTTATAAATGTGAATCAAAAATGTTCAATCTGTTTTGTGTTAAATTTCAACTATTTCACAGATTCAATTATTTTAATAAACTCCTTGTACTCCACCGTTTTGATTCAAAATATTTTATTGGTTATAATGGTATATTGAATACAAAAAATAAATGCGTTGTTTTATTTTTACTAACCAATTTTTAAAGTCACCGTTTAAAACATGACGTATTCGAAAATCTATATATGTTTATTTATTTATTTGTTTGGAAACATAACGGATACAAGTTGGTGATTATATATAAAGGTATAAACAAACAGGATCGAACTGTTAACCGACATATTTCACATAGAAATAATTTCAAAATGTACAAACCTAATAATAACAATAGTAATTAAAACATTTTAAAATAAGTTTACGATGAGTGAATAAAAACATAATGAAGTAAGTGACAATATTAAATTTAAAAAAACATAATAAGACAAGGGAAACTTTATGTACATTTTGCGTCGTAGAGCATTATGCACATAACAAACTAGGGTTTTAGTAGATTTTGATTACAATAGATATGAACGACACTATAAATTCAACGAGAAATTATGAGAAAATTTTATTTGAAAAAATAGCATTGTTCGAAAGGACTACCCTGCAATCCGGTGAATGTCGTTGGATAATTGTAAATTAACTTCGCTTCTTCATTGTCCTTATCGTCGAACTTGTGTTGGCTTTTGCGGGCCTCGCTAACGAAGAATTGTGCAAAGTAACTACTGGCTTTTATAGAATTTTTGGAATGGGAAATATTCATTCCGGGTACCCATTCGTAAATGTTCTTCTCCGGGTGAAACTGAACTCCGTAGAAAGGGTATCTGGAAATAATATGAAGAAAAAATTACATTTGTGACACAAACAAGCCAAGATGACAATGCCAATGATAAAATCATATCACCGTGTCAGCTTGTTGCATTTAAAAATGGCACAGACAGCAATCACAAATGAGGTTATTCCCATCATTAGTGCAGATTTACCAGGTAACGACCAACAGCTTGAAATTAAAAGTCGGCTTCATGCTAAGCTGTATCGAGGACTCGCTGACCTGGTGATGATACTGGAATTCAAGATGTAAACAAAGCAACAAGAGATTGAAATTTCAAATTCACTTTTTAATGAAAAAGGATATAATTTAAATGCATTACTCTAATATGCCACCTCTATATATCTACCTCTAATTAAATCTTAATATTTAATTAGAGGCCAGGCGTTATGGATGAAAAAGATAGATAATATACATTGAATAAAAAGTCCTAAGGCGTGAGACTGAAAAGAATGATTGCTATTTTGCTTAATTTATATTATGACAATCATTTCTTTCATCAGATAAATCACGAAGTGTAGAAAACGATTAAACAACGAAAGGTTAGATAGACTAAATTATTCGTTCAGTTACATCAAAATTGCTTAAAATCTCTTTTTACACGTGAGTGAATAAAATAAATAAATAACATTATATTTTACAAAAACAATATTTTTTGTCAGAGTGATAAAAAACAACCTTGAATCATTTAAAAATATATACATAAAATATGTTTTTCTATTGATAGATTTGTCTGCATGTCTTTCTAATTGATTAATTTATTTATTAAAATAATAAATAAACTTATTGTTTATATAAGCACTAAACAATATTTTTTAAATATATATATACAAAATGTAATTATTTAAAAGTGTTAGTCCCTCTTTAAGCACAAGAGTTAGTCGCTTTTTGGAGAGGTACAGCGAGAAATTTATGTATTATTTATGTTTTTAATAGACTAGAAAAAATGTTACAAACTGTATACTACATCAAATAAAAATAAATAAAATATATATATATGAGCATTTTTTTCCTAAATCCTTACCACAAACTTTGCGCAAAATATATTTTTTCATTCTAAAAATACGTTTTTGGCTAGCCAATAATAAATTTTGTACGTAAAAGAAAATAGAGTGAGTACTAACTTCTTTGATTCAATAGAAGAAATAAAATTAAATCCATTAAAATCGTCATTGACTGACAAAACTCTCCATTCCTCGTCCACATTGAACGCAGTCAAATTCTGAAATCAAAATGGATAAACATTGTATATATCATACGACTAGGAAAAGTGATGAGTGGAAAAATAATATCTTTCTTCCAGTTTATCAGTTATCTTGTTTTCATATATTTTTAAAGTTTAATTTACTTTGTTATTTATTATTAGAACGAATTTAAAAAAATTAAAACTCTGTAAAAACAAATACACAGATATATGATTAAATAATCAACATTATTTTGCGGATTTACACTCTCGTATGTAGAAGTGCATACTATTCAGTCATACTAGTTTTAAAGTACTTTTAACGTTTATAGCGTTAACTTTGCGGTTATACATTAATTGTTGAATTTTTTTTTAACAACATTAGTGTTTGTTATATTTTATTATAAAACTTTCTTATATAAAACTTTTGCAAGTTTTCTTTGCAAGACTATGTGCTCATAATTACCTCCAAAACATAAGCCTATTTTTTTTTCGATCATATATTAAATTGGTACTTTTTATTATCATATTACAATACATTGTAATCTCATAATATAGCAGTCAATTTTTTTAATAACGCATGCGTAGCACTTGCCTTTTCAGTCACACAGTGTTTATGGAAATTCGGTGTAACAGATTCCGTGGATAAAATAGTTATTACTTTCTTTGGTGCATCGTGGAACAGCTTACTTGACCTGAAATCTGAAAAAAAATATTGGTATATTATTCATATTTTAGTATTTTGTGATGGCAAAAAATATTTCATTTTACTTTAACAGATCTCTTCCACAAAACAATTAAAAAATTGTAAAAATATATTTCTATTTTTTAATTTGAAAATCCTTACAAGCTCACTAAGGCCCGGTTGTTTCAAGTTGGATCAAAATAAGCGTTCGTTTAAAGCATAGATTTTTGCGTTCTCCACCAATCAGACGATCCGTTTTCGTAAATATCTATGATTTTAACGAACGCTTACTTTAATCCAACCGGCCCTAAGCCTTAGGGGAGACCTAGGAGAGTTGTGACAATTTTTACGTTGCCTCATATACCTCGGCTAAAAATAATATTACCTCTACGAAACCTACGACATTTAGTAGCTTGTTCTTTTCATTAAATAGAATAAACATAAAAATTAGAAAATAAACAAAAACCAATGAGTAAATCGATAAAAACTAAAACAACTGCGCGTGTCACAACCCGCCTAGTACCGAGGTAAGTTGTGACACAGGTCAAGGTGAGTTGTGACAAGTATGCATGTGGTCATTTAAAGGAGCATAGATTAAGTAAAAAGAATTGCTATTAGTGAAAATTATATTTGTATTATAAAAACATTTTTTTGTTCAATATATAACTTATTTAATCAGTCTTTGGCACTTAATACAGTCTATAAAAAAATAATAAAGTCAACTTTTGATAAACTTAAAAAAATTAAAAAGTTATTCTTATGTTTAATTAGTCATCATGTTAATTATTAATGTTCTTATGATTAGTTAAAGAAATTGGAATAAAACATAAGATTAAAATCCAGTTAAACATTAATTTCCCCGCAAGATCTAGTCTGATAAACAATTACGGCAAATGTATTTTGAGTCTCCTTTAGTGCAGTCTTCATATGACCATCCCCGACATTCGATGCACTGGACCCAAGTCTCATTAGATCTGCTGTTGCCAAACGGTTCAAGATAACATAAGCAAAAAAAAAAATTCCGCACCATCATTATCATCGTCATTCACTATTTTTGTTTTGTGTGTTTGCTTTCCTCTTCCCTTTGTAAGTTTCTTCTTATCCTCGCTAAAAATACGCTTTTTTACGTTCTTCATATTTTTATTTGCTTCTATAGCAGCAATTGCATCTTTTACAGGTGTGTCCGTAAGCATCGCAGATTTTATTTGACGTCTATTCATTTGCTTCCCTTTTCTAAGTGGAGTCCCCTCAAGACTACTTCCTCGTATGCTCGATCGTGTATTTCTCTACTAGCCATACCCCTATTAGTCTTTCTAACATATTTGTTAGGCATTCTGAAACAAAAAACGATTGATCTACCTACTTACCACGTCAAGCAGAAGTTGATAAAATATTTTATCAGAGTTTAAAAAGTAATCTAGGAGAGTTGTGACAGCCTGTCACAACTCGCCTCGGTGCAAAAATTCGTGCTATGTTCAATGTAATTGCTTATAACTTCAAAATACGTATCGAAACTTAAAATACAATATCATGCCATAAAGGTTGAATAGTTAAAGTATATCGGAGTAAAGGACGCAATATCAGAGACATAATACACAAGGAATAATAATCAATGGAAATTTTAACCAAAATCTTACTTTTCGTGATTTTTTTTGCCCAGATGATGTACACTCGCAACCACTCACAGTAAGTCGCCGGTGCAAACTGCATCAAATCATGCATCAAAAAAGCAGTAAATATGCGGTGTTACCAGTTCGCCAACGCCCATAAATTTCGAGAAATCGTCTGTGTCACAACTCTCCTCTGTCACAACTCTCCTAGGTCTCCCCTATGTTTATCTAGGTAGGTTCCCCCAAAAAGTGAGCATATTAAAATAGTACAAATAAAATAATATAGGTATATGGCATGTGTCCACGGTTGGAACTTCAATAGTCATCTAAGGAATTTGTCGGTAAAACTCTATCAGTTAAATCGTGCACAACTCTACTGTCTCCCTCTGGTAGGTACTCTCTACAATTCGCTGTGCCATACTTCATCGTTCAATGTTTGATTGGTTTGTTACATAATGGATAAGTACCTTTTTTGAAATCGAGGTAAAGCGCTTGTTTGTTGGATTGACATTTTGCCCTGTGCTCTTTCCTGTCAGCCGAAAGGTAAGTGAGTAATTCAAATCCCAGGCAGGTACCCCAAAGGGGAAAATAATCTCCCGCTTTGTTCAAATCTCGGGCTATTTTGTAAATGTGTTCTCCGGCATCAGAATAACCATTGGATTTGTTGAACCGGGCGCCGCCACCTGGAAACAGGACTCTGGAAGAGTAGATAAATATGTACCTACCTTAACATCACTTTTTTTCGTATTGTATTAGTGATCGTTAAGACATTAATTAATATTTTTTATTATATTGAAAAGATACATATTTTAAATACAGATACATATTTTAAAGGATTAAAAGCTAAAGCGCCACTATCCAGTAGACACAACTTAGATAAACGTTTTTGCATTTGATTTTAAAGCCAAAGCGGAGATATTAAAATTAATTTTATTTTGACGAAATGCTTCTAAAACACACTAACATTCTTTAAAAATCAGTTATCGATTATAAAAATGAGCTTTTTAGCCAGATAATCATATTAAAACACGTCAACGTATTCTCGTCATACGCAAAGTGGCGTTTTTGCTTCTAACCCCCTCGTATAAAACATATATAAAACGCGTACAAGATAGGTACGTCACTCGGTTTTAAAGGTTGCTGTTATTTGTTCTCAGCTTACATTATGAATTAATTGTATTTAATAATAAATATTATTAGTTTTGAATACACGAAAAAATCAAGGCGAATTCAAATTATATTAAGAAGAAATAAATCTTCCAATGTTAGACTAATGTTGACGTCATAATGACCTTCAGTCATGTAATTTATTTTAATTATGTGTTTTCAAAATGATTCGTACAAACATAAAAAGAATGTTGCGGGTTTTTTTAACTTCTAAGAATTTCAATAGATTATCCATATCAATAATTTAATTATATTTAATGACTACACGACTCTAGTGCACAAATTCGCGATAATTCAATAACGTTTTCTTTATGTTTTTTATAATAAAAAGAATATAGAATATATTATGTGGAAATACTTGCCCGTTTATTTTATTCATCAAATCCTTGTAGTAAGATCGTTTTTTCCCAATCCTGCAATAATCATGTACTATTATTTTAAGATATTTCACAATTTAATTTGTTAACAAATATTGCCACAAAGCCTTGAAAATTACACAATACAAATTAATAATAAAGTTGCAGAAAAAATAAAATAAAAAGAAAGAAACCTTTAGTTAGAAAGAAACCTTTAGAAACAGAATATATTTTTAAAAAACTTATCTCTAAATACTTGTTTACGTAAACACACATAATTTAATAGGTAGGTACATATAATTTATATTTTTTTATCAAAAAAAATTGACAATATTTGGGATTCAAAGTGGATACATATTATTAATTATGGGGAATGAGAATCCTAAATAAGCAATGTACGTTAATCTCATCTATGATCATGTGAAACATGAAGCGTCGGTTGATATTATTAAAAATATTGTAAATAAAACGAAATGGTAAACGTGAGGAATGGTCAGAATCACTTGTAATATGTCGAAGACAATAAAATTGTGAAAATCTCTGGTATCATCTACAACATTCGGGAGATGTTTGGAACAGTCTGGGAGCGACTGGAACATTCTCGCAAACACTAGAAATATGTAGAATAATCTCAGAGCTTCGAAAAACCAACGTGTTTCGTATAAAAAGCGGAGGAGGAGAGGGAAAAAAATAGTGCCGCGGCGGAGGATTATTGTTGTTTTGACATTTAACTGACACGACATAGCCATCAACAAAACTGACCCCAGTGATACCAACGCATAGATTAATCGAAAAGTCAGACATCGGGCGAAGCATTTACGTGAAAAATTGACGTAAATTCTCTGCGAACCTGTGTAGGAATATTCTAGCTAGCGATAAAAAAGTGTTTCACAGACGAGTGATTGAATGCGAAATTTTATGAATTAAAGAACGGTGTTTAAATTAAATTCGAGTCCAGTGACTTCGTGAATTTGTTTAAATAATTAATAGATCGTTAATTAATTTCCAGTGTTTTCATTTGCCTTCCACAGCCACGTCCCATGACAATATTATTAAAATTGTAATTCTCCTTTATTAATAAAAATAATTGTAACCCATTGACAGGGAAGGTAGTGCATGATAATAATATTATGGCTCAGGTACATTTTTAATGATTAATTTACTGAAGATTTGGTGACCCCGCGATCTAATGTCACAGATAACTCAATCTACAATCCACCAATTGAAATAATGCATGTTCTTTACAAAAAATCTACATAATACTCACCTAAGATTGGGGTTCCGTTTAAAATGTTCGTAAATAATTAAACTGAAGTTTTATAACCAAATGAATTAATGAAAATAATTTAATCCATCTAAGGAGGTACTTTTTGAAATACTTTTCAATTGAGTTGAATGAACTAACACGAAATGTAATAACAATGCTTATTGTAGCTACGATATCTGAATAGTTATTAGTTCATGCGTGCGAATGCAATTTATTCGTATACATATTCTCTTCATAATGAAATTATAGTATTCATGTACGATAATATGTTGCTTTTATCAAAAAATGGTATCGTATAACACATTGCTAACGTACGCCATAACAATAAAAAATTTAGTTACCATATTGGCATGACTCTCCCGCCAGCTCCTTCAATGAACTTCACATATGAAGCAGCGATATAACTTTTATACATTCCCGGATAAGTCGCTTCTAAGCCACGCGATATCTCTTGACTCAGAACTCCGATAATGGGCCGCTCATTGTCCTTTCTGACCTCAGATCTTGAGACAGTTGCACACGAAACATGGTAAATAAACAGAATAAATATCACGGATGCTGTCTTCATTTTGAAATGCTTAATTCAAGAAACCAAATTCTAAGAGGAGAACATATAAATCTCGGCTAGGTTTATATGCTCTCCCACCACCGTATCCGCGATGACATCATCGTTCTTGAATGATGCGAGTCCAAGTTTTTATGGTTGTGTCTACGGAAGAGGTTTTGATCTCTCATTTCAAGATTCTAATCAAATTTCGACATGTCTCTGTTAAGCACTTTGCGCTCAATTCTTTCATGTTCTTTATGCGTTTGAGGACGCGTCTCTAGACAAATCTTATCCATGTACCTACATGCTCCATTATTGCCAACGGTCTCATTTTAACGGGTACTCGATCAAATCTCATGTACCCGTTACATTTTCTGAATTATAACCGTTACTTTTACAAAATACCTGCCTGTAATGCTAAAGGGTTCTCTAGATTTTCTGTTACAAATCCTCTGAGCGGTACAACCGCAAAATCAGAATAACAAGTTAAAAAAATATATAAATCTATATAAATAAAAATGTAAATGTTCGTTTGTACAAAATCGCTAATCTCTAAAAGTTCTTCACCGATTGCCTTTAAATTTTGGCACAACGTTGCATTCAAATACGAGGATGTTTTTCTATACCTACTATTTATTTATATAAATAAAAATGTTAATGTTCGATTGTACAGAATCTTAAATCTCCTAAAGTTCTTCAACTCTTCAACTATAGCTTTGAAATTTTGGCACAACACAACGTTCCATTCGATTTCTCACAAATTATTTGAAAAAAAAACGCCGGTACCTACGTTTATACTGGTATGAGACTGTTGGGAATATTCGTAGGTCGATGGAATGAAAGAGCGATATGTTGTTACTATTTATTTCCTCCCGGAGATAGACCCAGGAAGCAAGTTAAAGTGTACAAGTAATATTTTATGTAATGACGAACAAAGAAATAGATGACGCGCGGAAGTCTGCCCGATCTTACGGCAGAAGCCCGACCGGTGTGGTGTCGCCAAGTCCCTAGCTCGACCCTTTTGTTTATATTGCGGAGATTTTTAGTATGTTATATAAACAAAACTCTGGGTCGGGCGATAGGTACATGGCACAGGGTTGAACAGGTACCGCTACAAGACAAAATATTTAGAACGATACCAAAAAAATGCTTTTTGTGTAAAACAGCGCCATCTGTTGGACGTGAAAGCAACACAATCTATACCTATAAAAATAAAACTCTTCTCAAACTTCACCGATTGCTTTGAAACTTCATATTTAGGACTCGTCGGATAACATTAGCATTATTTACCCCCTCCCCCTTAACCCCACTCCCTCTCCTGATATATTTTCTGTACAAATCTGCACCGTTTGAGCGATCTGACCTAATTTTTGCATACTTATGATTAAGGACCCGGCGAGTAACAAAGGTGACATTTTCCTCCTTCCCATTTACCGCACCCCCACCCCTGATATATTTTATGTAAAAATCAGCTCCGTCAGATAACGTAAGTGACATTTCCCCCCTTCCCCTTTACCCCACCCCCTGATGTATTTTCATTGCAAATCTGTACCATTTGATCGATCTGACCCAAATGTATTGTTTCAATTCTTATTGTTTAGAACCTGGCGGATAACATGAGTTACATTTCCCTAGCCCCAGTACCTCTACCCCTCCCCCTGATAAATTTTCAATGCAAATCTGTACTGTTTGACTGATCTGATCCATAGGGCGAACAAGGCACTTGGAATGATCAGCGACTGGTGCATAAGAAACAAGCTGACTCTCGCGCCTCAAAAGACTGTCGCCATGATGTTACGGGGTCGCATCGAGAGGGACCCGATAATAAAGTTGAACGGACAAAAAGTTAAATTCGAGAATATAGTTAAGTACTTGGGTGTCTGGATGGACACGTCGGGCTCCTTCCTGGCGCACGTCAAGGCGGTGTCTGAAAGAGCCTCAAACTTTTTCTTATCGGTCAAACGTGTCAGTGTTGCGGACTGGGGACTGAGGTCTCCGGCGGTGCGCCGGATATATCGGGCGGTGTACGTGAGTCAAATCACGTACGCGGCCCGTGTCTGGACGTCTGGACACTTTGGTCATATCGTCGGCCCTGAATCGAGGACAGCGAATTCCTCTACTTGCCCTGACTGGGGCATATCGGACAACATCGAGTGCAGCGTTGCCTGTGTTGGCCGGCGTGCTGCCGGCTGACTTGCAGATAATAGAGGCCAAGGCTCGGGGCTCTCTGAGGCAAGGGCTGGATATTGAACTATATGGTGAGATATTCAGCCCTTCGGATACTAGATACCGGGAACTGTGCGAGAGGGTTAGAACGGTTATGTTGAGAAAGTGGCAAAAGAGATGGGACGCGGTCACCCAGGGGAGATGGACTTCTTTCTCCCTAGAGTTACCGCATGCGAAATGGGCAAGGAGGGTCCTCCGGAGCTTGACCACTATGCTATGCAGCTCATCGCGGGCCATGGTGAGTTTAGGAGCAAATTGTTTGATCTTGGACTCGCTGAGGACCCGTGGTGTGCTTGCGGGCGTGTGAGACAGACTCCGGGGCTCATTCTTTGGGAGTGCTCGATGCTGAACGACGCGAGAGAGGAGGTGCTAAGCGAGTTGGAAGGAGTGGGGCATCGTTCACCTAGGAACGATGACCTCATTAAAAAAGGTTTTCGAACCTATGCCCGGACGTGGATGTCGCGCTGGGATCTGCTTCGTAGGTGAACTATCTGCTATGACCGTGGATCCTGCGGGCGTCAAGAACTGAACACCTATTCTTTTGTATGCGTCCCTCCCTGTTGGGATTGTCGTTTAAATCCAAAAAACCCACATATCTACTGTCCCTTCCACCAGATCCTTCTCTCCAACTTCTTTTCTAACCTGTTTTTATATCTTACTTTTCTTTTCTTGGATAATTTATGATACTATTTTGTTGCTATTTTTGCTTATGAATTTAACCTGTTTACTTCCTCGCTTATACTGTTTTATGTTACTATTTTGCTATCTTCTTTTTATTTTGATTTTGTATTTAACCTGATTTTATTTCTATTTTTCTTTGCTTTTGTTTTTCTACTTCTGATTTTTATGCCGCTGCACAAATTTATTTCTTTTATATGCTTTTAATATTCTTGTATTTGTATTTGATTTAATAAAGAAAGTTCTTGGTGGAGGGGACAACGAATGGGTTTTTTGCTGCCAGAACCTTGCGGCGTTCGCCCTATACACGGGCGCCGCACGGGGATGGCTTTAAATAAGAAAAATGTCAACCTGGCGACGCAAAAGTAGGGCCGATATGGGAGCCGTCGGCTCATAGAACGTCCCTGGGAAAGTGGTGGGTCCCCATTCGTTGATCTGATCCAAATTTTGCATACTTATTATTTAGGACCCGACGGATAACATAAGCGACATTTACCCCCTTCCCCTTTACCCCACCCTCTCACCTGATATATTTTCTGTACAAATCTACACCGTTTATTTATCCGTTTATTCTTTGAGACCCATCGGATTAGAGAGGCGACATTTCCACCTTCCCCCTTTACCTCCTCTCCCCCTGATAATTTTTCAATGCAAATGTATATCTACTGTTCTACAGAATTATGCATAAATATTCGTAAGAACCTGGTGGTACGCATAGGCAACATTTCCCCCTCTGGACATCCCATCCGTTCGAGCCTAGATTACGTGGAAACCTGTTTTTTAGAGGTTTTGCAAAACAATGGAACCTTTGTATCCCCTCACAATCTATTTTTAATTTAATCCTCAACCCGTGCAACGCCGGGTACGAACAGCCATTGTAAAATAAAAAAAGTATACCTACCACTAAACAAATTAATGGACTCTACCTCCCGTGAGAATGTTAAATAAGGTATACCCTTCCTTTCTACGCGTCCTATAATATCTCAATACTTCCTCCATAGTCCAAGATTTTTTATTTTTCTTCGTTCTATCATCCCCGTTTTCCGTCTTTTCTGGCAACTGTTTCAACCCATCAAGAATTTTCGTCACGTTGATCGACAGAATTAAGGTAGGTATAATACTTTTACTTCTGTAGTTGTAATAATAATTTTTTACGTTCATAATATTTATACATATATTTTTGGGTTACACTCTTCTAGAAAAATAATATATATAAGAATCAAAGAATTAGATATAAGAATCCTACGATGTATATTTCTTAATCAGTCGTAGATATGTAAGTTAGTCAAGTACAAGTGTGATTTTGTCTGTAGGGGTTTTGGGATTTCACGCGCAGATACCCCGCTCTCTCTGCTGAGCGGCCGGACACGCGATCCCATAAAATAAATAACAAATTCAGATCAACTTTCAGATCAGCATCCCAGGTTGCGGAAAGGTTATACGAGAATAAATGCACTTACTTAGGGCCGGTTGTTTCAACTTGGATAAGTAAGCGTTCTTTTAATGCATAGATTTTTACGTTCTCCACCAATCAGACGATCCGTTTTCGTAAAAATCTATGCTTTAATTGACCGCTTACTTTGATCGAACTTGAAATAACCGGGCCTTAGATATATTGACAAATTAATATAGGTTAATAGTCCTACAATAGAGGTTAGTATCTAAGTGATCTTTTAGTTTCAAGTTGGATTAAAGTAAGCGTTCGATTAAATTTTTTTTTTTTAGATTTTTACAAAAAGGGATGTCTGATTGGTGGAGAACGTAAAAATCTATGCTTTAAAAGAACGCTTACTTTAATCCAACTTGAAACAACCGGCCCGTAGTCTTACACGAAACATATAAACAATTTTCGATATATTTTTTCTGGATACCTTTTTTTTGGTCACCGGTATTTTTTTCCCGATATATCGTAATTTTTTTCCGATATATCGATATTTTTTTCTCGAACTTTTCCCTTACTTTTTTACATTTTTGGAAAAAATAATATCATTAAAATTAAAAAAAAAAGATAAAGATAAATATTTAGATAAATTAGAAATTTTAGAAATTAGAAAGAGCATTAATAGTAATTTAAACTTAATAAATAACCAAACTCTCTTCACTAACAGTTACCTTTTGAATATATTCACTTATTCATTTTTAATTTTTATGTATACCTTGATTGTCATATATTTTTGTTTCTTACTTAACTTATGTATTTGTCTTTGATTTGTCATATATTTTTATTTCTTTCTTGACTTACATATTTGTCTTTTATTGTCTATGTTTTGTCTACGTTCCGGGGGTAATCTATGCCTGTGCATTTTCTTTGTTTGTTATTTTTCTATGACTTTATAAATTAAGATCTATACCTACTTGTTATGATTCTTTATTCTTTATAGCGAAGGGAAAAACTTCATTTCAAAATGAAGACTACAACACACACGCGTTCACCAGTTTGAAGACTACAAAGTGTACACTACAATTGTAGTAAAAGCTACTTGAAGTGAAGTAATTGTAGTACTACAAAATGAAGTGAAGTAAATGAAGTGAAGTAAGTGAAGTGAAGTAATTGAAGTGAAGTAATTGAAGTGAAGTAATGAAATGAAGTAATACTGAAGTAAATTTTTAAATGAAATGAAGTATTTTTTCCCAAATAAAAATTTGGTGAGCTAAAAACAAAAAAAAAAGGTCAACGACAAAAATATTTAAATAAAAAATTCAAAACATGGGGGGGGCGGTTGTTACAGTTTCCAGAGATTTCTCCATTTAGCTACATCAAAAATTTCTTCATGGGTCCAAAAATTTTTCAAACCATGGGGGTGGGGGGTTAAAACAGATTCCAGAGATTTCTTCGTTTACCTACATCAACTTCCCAAAAATTTCTTCAAAGCTCCCAAAATTTTTCAAACCATAGAGGGGGGGGGTTGTTACAGAGATTCTTTCTCTTCATATATCTACATCAACTTTCCAAAAATTTCACGTAAAAAATACACTATTTAAAATGTGTTTCTCATACTTTCGATAACTTTGAAGTGTATGTACTTTGTAGTGTTCGCTTTGAAATGAAGTGTACTATTTGAAGTTTATACTTTCAATAGCTTTGGTGTTTGTAATTTGTAGTGTGCACTACACATCAAAATGTGTGAAGTGTGCACTTCAATGTAGTGTAGTACTACATTGTAGTAGTGAGTACAGAGCGGACCCATCACTAATTCTTTAGTATACCTTGTATTAGGGATGGGTCGTCGACGTATTTACCGTCGACGAAACGAGACCGTCCACGTCCATCCATCGACGAGACGATCAACTAGTTGAATTCGTCAACTAGTTGATGCGTCAACTTCGTTACGCGGACGTCCCGGACGTTCTATCTAAACGTCGGGACGATGGTCAACTGTCTACGGTTCAACGCGACGCTTCTCGACGGCTCAGCCGTTGGCTATTTTTATGACGTTAATTTTTAAAATTTAAAGAAGTTCGAAGGAATATAGTTTCGGGGAAAGTAGAACCGCTACTTGTGCTTATTTGTAAAAATAAATATTTTATTATTTATTTGTTTACGCACATTATAGGCTTTTACATATTGTTTTATGTACTTCTTTCTATTTATAACAAAGAAAGAAGTAGGTATACACAGCAATATCAGGTGTTAGCAGTAAAATATAAATACAAACTACATATATAAGCAGTGAAAGTATTGGGTATAAAGCATTAAAATGTGAGTAAATAAAATTGAAGGAAACAATGATTTTGCGTAATAAAGGCGCCAGTTATGAGGTGCGGTAAAAAATACTTTACATTTATTTATTATCTATAAATTTATAAATAAATACATAATTTAAAAATACTTTACATTTGAGATGTTATATAGAAATTTATTGAAGAATACATCTTTCAAAGTCAGGCTTTCACTTTGTGGTGACATTATTAATAAATAAATATATCTGTATTATTTGTCAACTTTAGTTTAAGGCTCAATCTGAGAAAAGGAACATTGTTCCCGAAACATGTAAAAAACCAATAAAAAGTGGTGTAAACAAAATTATAATAGATTTATTTTTTATCTATAAAGTTGAAAATAGGGAATTTTTAATAAAAATTAATTAAACCTAAATTCAAGATTATATTACATATATAATAATTAATGTTGGACTCCTGAATAAGGACCATAGTTAGGTATAGAAAATTTTATTCCCTACAAGTTTGTTTATCATTTATATGCTAAAGTTGAAAAGTAAGGAAATAACACAATAATTAAATTTTAGCATCCCTTTTCAGGTAAATATAAGAAGTCGAGATCGATCGAATAAAATATTGATTTTAGAAAAATATCTAGCCGGCCTGTTAATTAATAATAGTTCAATAAAAAATAAAATAATTAAACAGAATTGTTTTATTTTATACAGCGTAAAATTGGGAATTCACCGAATCGTCGCACGTGACATCACAAAAAATCAAGTAAAAAAATAATAGATAATAGCTTATTAAGCCTATCTCGCCCTACGCATGTATTCAAATTTCAAATCTCTAGTCATAGTTCGTGTACACAGATCTGCACTCTATGGTAGTGTACTTTAGAGTTGAAATGAAATTACCCGTCGAGCCGTTTATGACGTCTATGGCATGTACAAGTTGACAGCGAGAGATAAAAGAGAAATAAACGGAGACGTTTTGTCTTGCTCTCGCTCGTTGCTTTGCATTGCGTTAATCTCGAATCGTCCACCGACCACGGCGTCCGCTGTCCACCGTCTACGAATTCAACTAGTCCATGCGATAAACGTAAACGGTCGACGCGTCGATGCAACGTCAACGGTTGATTTCAACTAGTCCGTCCATTCAACGCCCATCCCTACCTTGTATTCTCTTGAAGAAGGGACCGTTGGTTCCCGAAACATGTCGAGTGTTTGTTAAAATAAAATCAGTGGTTAAAACAAAGTTACATTAATTTAGTTTTCAATGTCAATAGTTTATCCCGGAAGAAAAAAATTGGACATTGACCATCTTTCCACTTGAAACTTCATTTACGAGTAATTTCATCCAGACAACGATTTTAATTTCGAAAAAATGGTATCTATAATATTAATTAGTGAAGACACCGTTCAAGAAGTTTAGAAAATGTTTTGGAAAAATCAACACCTATCTTTAATAGATTTAACAAACTATGAGCAGCAAATGTTCGTAACGCAAAAAGAAGACATATTCGTTAAAAATCAAAACAGATACCCCACCCGAACACGTACCTACCTCGTATAAAAGAGGATGTATGGGAACTCTATAACACCTGGGGGAATAATTACGAGTTTTTTTCTACGTTCAACATTGAAAAAAAACTGGGCGATTGCTATCACGAAATCATTTTAAACCAAAACATGTTTTCCTTTTTGATTTTACTATTGAATGAATACCTAATTATATAGTTATACGTATTTTTTATCTTCATTTTACGGCAGTACCTTCAGCAGTGGAGATTTTGCTATCGGCTTGGCGAGGACCAATTATCTTTGCCGATTAATCTCCACAGGTTCCTGTATTCAAGGCTGACCTTTGCCCGCGTTCTAGAGAGAGCCGCACTCGACAGCACCGCGAAGCAAGAAAAAAATACCTAAGAAATTTTGATAAAATAAAAATAAAATAAATAAGTTAGTATTTAATTATAATTAAATATTGGATTCATAACGCGGCTATTGGAAGATGGTGTTTAACTTTTTGCATTGACAAGAACATAATAATGTAATAACGCTCATTTTTGTGTCAATCAACTATCAATTTTACAAACAATTAGTACGTGAGTTCTTGACACGGTATTTTCCTTATTTGGACATCTTCGGCAGTTTTGGCATGATGTAAATCAGGGTTCAACAATATATTATATCCACGGATATATATCATGATATATATAACGACATATCGTCGCTGTATATATAATTAATCCTATGTGACGTTTTAGCACATTCTGAGATAAACGAATAAAACTGTTTTAAAAAATAATTGCACAGACTAGATTTTTAAAAAGTATTTGAAATAATTACAACGCAGACTTTCCAGATGAACAGCAATGTTTTTTTTAGTATATCTCCTTTATTTATATGAAAAATTACAAATTGATTCGTTATCTCAGAAAGCACAAACGGCACATAGGATTTATTATATATACAGCGACAATATATCGCGATATTTATGGCTTGATTTTTATTTTAGATATACAGTAGAGCGTCGATTATCCGAACGTCGATCAACCGAACGACCGCTTATCCGAACTACTATACCCGCCTGACCCGCGCTTGCCTACTCTCTCCCGCCTCCCGCGCTACATTGCTCGTGTATTTGCCGCGACTAGTTAATTGTACTCGTATGTCACTTCCAAATAGCCGCTTGTCGATAAACTAAATTTAAACTAAACAAATCCTACTGGCAGCCACCAACTGCTCATGCTTGTAATTGGTAAAAGCAAGAAACCACGTTATTTCAAACTTGATAATATGTCTGCGATGCCTATCGTTTACACTTCGCAGTGCTTGGATGGATAGTACAATTTTCATGGAATGGTTTACAGAAACTTCTATACCCTCTGTAAAAGCCCATCAATTAAAAAATGATTAAAGATAGAAAAAATTATTGCTTCTTGATAACGCCCCAATCATGTGATATCTAAAATGAAAAAGACGAGTTTATAAAAGTCATGTTTCTTCAAAATTGATTTGAAAGACGCGTCCTACATGATTAGAGCAGCATGGGATAGTGTAAAAGTGCAGAACTTGAAAAAAGCGTGGAATAAAGTTTTGTGTATAGTGGAAAATCCTCAAAGTGTATGTGTAAATGAGAAACAGGAAGATATGTCTGAAATGATAGATATGCTAAAAAAGCTCGATTGCCATGAATGTGATGAAGAAGAGGTTCAACAATGGATGGATATCGACGATGAAGATCCCGGGTACCAAATTATGCAGGATAGCGAAATTTTAGACCTCATGACTAATAAGGCTGACGCTACCGCTAGTACCTCATCAACTAGGTACAAATTCAGAATGAAGATGAAAACATAATTGGTGCTTCTGAAGCGTTTACTTGCTTAGATATTGTCTTGCGTTAGTTTGAAACACAAGCTGAAAGCGACCAGTATCAAATATCTGTACTTAAAAAAGTACGTGTCCTAGCCGCTCGTAAGCGGGTAGGCTTGCTTCGACAGACGAAGATTGAAGATTTTTTTAAGCGTTAATTGTACCTAGTATGTACATATATGTTTTATTACAAGATTGTCTGCACTTTTTTATGTTTAATTACGGTTGTTAATAGATGGCGCCAGTTGTATTTAATAACTGCTACAGGTTGTTTTTTAATATCTGTGGTCGTTACTATATGGCGCTAGTTGTATTTTAAAAAGTGCTACAAGTTATTTTTTTGATATCTGTGGTTGTTACTAGATGGCGCTAGTTGTATTTTAAAAAGTGCTACAGGTTATTTTTTATATATCTGCGGTCATTACTAGAAGGCGCTAGATGTATTTTTAAAAAATGTAACGGATGTAACAAAGAAGAAAACACTTATAACACTACATTAGAAAGAGCAACTTTTATAACTTATATATAATAATTGCATATATTAGCTTTTTTCAGTACGCAATCCATTTATTTAATAAATAATAATTCATGTACAAAATAAAATAAAAAAATTCCTAACTATTTCGAGTTCGTGTCGATCGACGTATACAAAAAAGGAGAAAAAAGTTTGGGTATATATCCAATTTTTTATATATATCGGATATTATCAAGAAAAACGATTTTTTTATTTTTTGTATAAAAATCGGATTTCTTCGAACCCTGATGTAAATGAAACCTACTTACATTTATTTTTATTGAAATTAGTTTAAGCATATAAAATTTCACCTGGTAAGTAAGGGTTTAGCAGATTTTCTTGCTGATGAGCATCTATCGTCGTCGACGGGAATACTACCCACTGATCTATAGGCTGCTCCTTGAGGAAGAACCTGAAGATGAACACTTTATGACCATCATCAATGACGCTTGATTTCAGGTTTTGTGTTCCTGCTTGCGATTGATTGTTTATTTTGCAAATATATTAAACCTACATCTGTTATGTTTAACTAAATATTTGAATATATACAATTTTTTTTTATTTTTTTTGCGCTTCCTCTTTACAAGAGAAAAATTTCGTGTTTCGAGAGGGAGATTATTATCTCTCAGAAATATTTTTACTACGTTTTTTGTTTAACTGACAAATTGAGTACTTTCTTCTTCTTCTTGTGCGCTATCTGTTTAACAGACAATAGCTGTCATCACTTTATTTACTGCGGCCTGAATAGCTCTGCAGTTGACTGGCCAAACCAGTCTTAGGTTTTTCAAAGATGATGTTCTCCTTCTCCCAGGATGACGACTTTCGATAATCTTACTTGTATTGCGAGGTGCAAGATCTCGGACTTCTCTGGATGTCTCATCACATATTTGAGATATTCAAATTTTCGGATTTTTATTGTTCTAATTACTTGTTTTTCTTTATTCTTTATTCAGCCCTGATGATGGACCCTACAATGAGATCCGAAACGTCGGCCAGAGAATTCAAATATACACGACAGAATATCCCAGAAAACTACTGGCAGAAGATGTATTACATTTATTACATTTACAATTTGGAAATAAAAATCTCTTAAAATATTATCTACGCTCTTCTCGCCGTCGCGCTGTCGGCCATTCGTTAATATTAATGGAATACACTTTTTTACACCTGATGCAAGTAGCTCATGGCATATTGGAATGTGCCTTCACCATATATTATGTAATACTCCTATATTGCTAGCAGGATCTGGAAATAGGCGAAATCACTACAGTGCAGAAATATATGTTTGTCTCACCCATACCGGTGTCACTTCGAGTCTTATGCGCATGTCCGAGAATTAGCGCCAATTTATATCCAATCAGCGCCACCACATAGGATAAATTAGAGTCACGACGCTTGCGCACAACAGGTCAAGTGACGAAGTGGCAGCAATTAGATATAAGTCGCCCCGCTTAGGCCCGGTTGTTTCAAGTTCGATCAAAGTAAGCGGTCGATTAAAGCATAGATTTTTACGAAAACGGATCGTCTGATTGGTGGAGAACGTATAAATCTATGCTTTAAAAGAACGCTTACATTAATCCATTTTGAAACAACCGGCCCTTTTTAGTCCGTGACACCTCCACTTATGGGCATTAGCAATATAGGAGTATTACATATATGGCCTTGACTTTTCCTGCAGGTAAGAATCTCATTTAGCAAGCGAGCACATTTTCACACGTTTTACAATACTATTTGTTTTTATACCTGCCCATCTTTCAATACGAACGTACCCATAAGATACCCGGTAGCTAACTACATGTTATCGTTACAAATGGTCGCATAAACATATATTATATAGCCATGTAAATTCGTACGTTCTGTCGGTATTATAGAAAACTACAAGTACGCTCCGACAAAATTGCCGGATGAGAAAGAGACAGATGGAGTGGCATAGAAAATAGCGAAAATGCCGCTGCAAATACAGAATGTGTTATTACAGGTAATTTTATCCAATATACGTTATAATTTCATATCCAATATTTAATTTTTTATTTGCAGGCGTGCTTCAGATGCGTCTTAATATGTTTTATCCTGGTTTTTAAGCTAGTTTACCTATAAATGTAGATTGTCATTTTAGGTTGGGTATCTGCAATGACAGCTTTTATTTGACTAAAATATCCGATATAACTTTGTAAATGTAAAATATATTATACAAACTGTCGTTTTCTTTGATAAATGATGATTAACTTCCATTTTATAAAACAATTTTTTAATTAATAGCCTTTTTTCAAAATCTTATTTTCAATTTCGTGTGTATTATTTATCTTTTTAGAATGCGGTAGAGCCGATGCAGGTGGATGCTCCACCCGAAGATAATGAGAACAATGAAGCCGAGAGTTATATTGTAGAAAATCCATCTTTGGATTTAGAAGTGTACGCGGGCTCGTATACTGGCTTAGCAAAACTTTACAGGTTAATATACATAGCTGATCACTGTCCATCCTTGAGACTAGAAGCTCTCAAAATGGCCATCATATACGTCATGACAACTTATAATGTTAATCTTTATCAACAACTGCACAAAAAGTTAGCAGAAATGATGGTAGGGCCGAGCCTACCTGACATTGCTGCACAATCTACCTCGCAAGACGTCCCTGCTTTAGATAACTTATGGATAGAAGCCAAAACCAAGAAAGCCGCTCTCAAGTTAGAAAAACTCGATACTGATTTAAAAAATTACAAATCCAATTCAATAAAAGAAAGTATACGAAGGGGGCACGATGACCTCGGAGACCACTACTTGGATTGCGGTGACTTGTCCAACGCTCTCAAGTGTTATTCTAGAGCCAGAGATTATTGCACCAGTGGGAAACATGTCGTTAACATGTGTCTCAACGTTATTAAAGTATCCGTCTACTTACAAAATTGGTCACATGTTCTGAGCTATGTTTCCAAGGCGGAGGGTACGCCAGACTTCAGTGAAGTGCACGGCAAGGATTCTAATCAAACCATCCTCACGCGATTAAAATGTGCAGCGGGTTTGGCTGAATTAGCTACCAAGAAATACAAATCAGCAGCCAAACACTTCCTCGCGGCTAGCCTAGACCACACAGACTTCCCGGAACTACTGAGTGGAAGCAATGTGGCACTATATGGAGGTCTCTGCGCCTTGGCGACATTTGACCGAGCAGAGCTTCAAAAGCAAGTTATTTTCAGCAGCTCGTTTAAACTGTTCCTGGAGCTTGAACCTCAGTTGAGAGATATTATTTTTAAATTTTACGAATCAAAGTACGCATCGTGTTTGAGGCTATTGGATGAAGTTCGGGATAACCTACTATTAGATATGTATTTAGCCCCGCACCTTCCGGCCTTGTACACTATGATCCGCAACAGGGCCCTCATACAGTACTTCAGTCCTTACTTATCAGCCGATATGCGCAAAATGGCTGGAGCCTTTAACAGAACAGTGAGTGCTTTAGAAGACGAACTAATGCAACTCATTCTGGATGGCCAGATACAAGCCCGGATAGATTCTCACAATAAAATATTATACGCAAAAGATGTTGACCAGCGGAGCACAACATTTGAAAGAAGTCTCGCGGTTGGAAAAGAATATCAAAGAAGAACGTCAATGTTAATATTGAGAGCAGCATTGCTTAAAAGCCAAATACATGTTAAGGTGAGTAATGATTATAATGACTTTTAAAATTTTAATTCATGATTGAGGTTTTTTTTTATTCTTTATTATACGTAATAATTTAAATAATTTATGGTAGGTTATAGTATTTTAACTGGTTACATAATAATAATTATTATTTGAGATTTGTATCAATGATTTGTAATTGATTTTGATGCAACTATCGGTATTAGACAACTAAATCCCAGTTACTAATCATCGATACAATCAAGTGCAAAAGTCAAATAACAGTAATATGTGTATAAATAATTATTTGAACATCTCTAGTAGGTTATTGATATACATATCAATAATCAATCAGGTGCCTGGTTAGGGCGTGATATAGGCTAATGTATTTGAAATCTTTGGAAGACATTCAATCAAATTATAATATTGGACACTGGTCCTGATGTGATGCGGCTGAATCTTATAATAAGAACCGAAATGTCAGACAAGGGGTTCAGATATTTGCAGCAATATAGTTCTTAAAACTACATAATATTTTTTTTATTCAATCCACTTGCATTCAAACCGTAAACTATTTAATTTGTCTTATTTTAAATGCAGTCATTATATGTGTTAAGATCATGCACAGTAGATTTTTTATGTTTTTAAATTACTTGGCGTGTAGTACCACATGGACATTTTTGCACTAGAAACTTGACGGTTACATAAACACCAAACAAAATCTAACTAAAACCCAAATATGCATGTACTAAGGCTCTCGCGACCGAATGAATTTTGTTTTCGACATGTTGGCTACACTTACGTGTAGCCTGACTCTTCCCGCAACGAGACCGGTTCGAGGTCAGTACGTTGAGAAGTGTGGACGCGACAACACGTTTCGTGAAAAATGTCAATCCAATCTCCCGCCAAGTGTGAAATACGCGGCGTCATCCGTTATCTCGTTTGGAAGGGACAACCTCCGTTTGAGATTTATAATGAGGTGAAAACTGCATATGGTGATAAAGCTATGAATCGTACGAGTGGTATCGCGAGTTTAAAAACGGTTGTACGTCTGTGCATGATGATCAGAGGAGCGGAAACTACAATTTCAGCCAAGAAAATCATGGCATCCGTGTTTTGGGACTGTTAAGGCATAATTTTGATTGAATATCTGCCTCAAGGGGAGACCATCAACTCTGCAAGACAGCAACTGTGAGACCCTAAAAAAATTGCGGAGGGCGATTCAGAACAAGAGGAGAGGCATGCTGACAAAGGGAGTCTGCTTGCTGCACGACAATGCCAGTCCACACACGGACAACACCACGAAGGAACTGCTCGCCTCGTTTAAAGGGATGTCCTGAACCACCCCACGCATTCCCCTGACCTAGTACCTTCAGATTATTATCTCTTTACCTCCCTGAAGCTGCACATGGGTGGAAAAAGATTTTCAACCGATGAGGAGGTAAAGGAGGAGTTGGAGAAGTGGATGAAGGGGTTGGCGGGAAACTACTTCGAGGAAGGCATCATAAAGTTGATACCCCGCTTCACCACCTGCATTGAGAAGAATGGCGACTATGTCGAAAAATAGCTTACATATGTACTACGGTAACCATGTAATTTTTGTGTTTAAATAAAAAAAATTGTAACCTACAAAAATTCAGTACACTTACTTTCTGGATATGCCTCGTACATAGTTCCACTATTTGATTTGAGTGGATTTGATGCTAATTCTATCTTGATCTAATAATCAGCTTTATTTTCCGTTCATCTTTCTTTCACTGTGCATTTTTAGAATTTAGGGCAATTTTAAGGCAAGCAATGCTAAAAGTACATCAAAAACTTTGTAACACAGTAAAAAAATATTTATTGTTTTTTCTGACTGGTGGGTAACATCAAACCAACACATTTTTTTAGATATGACTTGTACATTTTGTATGCGTATAAGCAGGAACAATTAAATATCACATTTTTAACGGATCACATTTGTGAGTTTCCAGTGAGAATATCTGACACTTGTAGAAGACAGTATTAACCGATTTATTTATAATATCAGAAATTAGAAAGGGTTATTACTTGAATTTGTACAAATTTTCCATATCAATTTAAAAATTTATTTCAGATTAATCCGAGGCTTGTATGTTAAAATTCTATTAGAAAGTGCTATGTATTTTTCCAGAATATGAGCCGTGAGAGCGGTCCTCAAGGCGGAGAGGCGCCGGGCTCCAGCACAATATTACCTCCACTGAACTGAGTCCTATAATGCCAGTGAACCTCTAGTGATCTGCATCCCACACCCCTCATTTTTCATCCATCAAGCTGTGGACGCTGTAAATTGAATAATAATCTTCTAAGAAACAACTTAATATTGGCAATGTACCCTATTTATAGAAATATCATTACATTGTCTGTGCTTTGTCAGTATGAATATAATCTTTATGGGATTTATTGAACAATACACTCGCAATATTGTTTTTATTTGGTTTTGATTATGCATTCGTAATAAAAATTATTCTGTATTTAAAATACATACATCAATATCTGAAAAAATTTGTTCCATCAAATGAACATAAGGATTTCAAACTATAATTTAGATTCTTATTTTGGAATACACAGTGTGCTTAATACCTAATTCAAGAATATTCCTAATATGAAAGTTTCTTTATGCCATGAATATTTTCAGTTTTATTTAACAATTTGATAATTAAATTTGTATTGTCAGTTTTCACTGTGCATCAACACTGATTTCATTTTCAATTGATAAATTTAAAAAAATAATTGCACAGTCTAGTGCAGTGGTTCTTAACCTTTTCAAAGTTGCTGTACATTTTTGATCATCAGAAAAAATTGCGGAGCACCAAAATCGAATAGTCAAAAACAAAGAAAAATGTATAGACATTACTTTTATTACAAATTAAATAGATTACATAACAGTTAAAGAATTAAATAATTAAAGAAAAGATTTATACATACATGAAAAAACAGTAACTAAAATTTATATATTAATGTTGCTAAACAAAATACTGAGAAACCCCACGATTTGTTTACGATCCGACAGTATGACAGCAGCGTTTGACAGCTCGACACACACTGCACGCTGCAAACGAGGAACGTAATGGATGCACGGTTTACATTATATCGCTAAAATATTTCCTGAGCTCTGAAAAGGGAAAGTAGGGGAAGCAATTCGACCACTTGGGTTCGCTAAACGACCACTGCTCGGCAAAAAGAGAGCTGCAAAACGTGAGAGTGAGAAGGTAGATGGCATATTAGATCTTTCGTCGGCTTTCATAATTTCGAGACAGGCTTTTTCGGATTTCACATTTTTTTCACAGTGCACTTGCAACAAGTTCGGTGCACCGCGGTGCATCAGTTAAGAACCACTGGTCTAGTAAGACCGCCTAGAATGTTCTTGTACTAAGAACTCTGCTCATTAAATGACACACGGATATTCTAAAAATTCAACAATGTTGTGTGATAAATTCAATATTTGTAGCATAAGGGTAGTTGTTTGATCACTAGTAATAGTTAGAAAAAAGCATAGATTTTTGCATTTTCCGCCAATCATTACAATTCATTTTTGCAAAAATCTTTGCTTTATTCTTAGCTAGGACTCGTACAAATATTTTTTAATTGCTCGACTATTTAGCTGTGGGTCAAAAGGCTAGTGGTTATATGGGAGTAAGCTTACTATCGACCCCATAGTTGCTCGATAAAAATATCATTACTATTACTAACGATGAAACAACCAACCCTAAGAGTTCTAAATATCTTATTAAGTCTGTTTTCGAAGCAATCTTGTTTGTAGTTTAATTATATTTACAAATAAGTCAATTTTTTCATCTGTACCTGAATTGTTTTCAAAATCAAATAAATACAATACATTCCTGTTTATCTGCTCTATTTGTATCACACATTTTCCCAGCATTTAGTATTATTGAGAGTTTTAAATTATTTTTCCCAAAATAATATTGCTATGGTCAGTATAAAATGTAAGCATTAATTGAAATGTGAATATTAATCTTTATACGCAATCTCATTACACATTAAAATTTCTGTACCTACACAGTTTCGTTTTTTAATGTTGCAAAAAACCCTGATGTGATTCAATAGAATTATTATTTAGCCAGGAGCACACTATCTATTCACATATTTAGTTTTATGTTTTACCTGTACACACACTTTCATTTCAGCTTTAATATATATTGATTTAAATTAATACTACTTTTATCACTGAAATAATAATAGTTGAAATTGACATGTCAATAATGTAAATCATCGCATTATAATGCATGCATGTCAAAACTAATCATATTTTTTAAATTCACAAAACATCACTATTCGGTTGCGAATAGCTGGAATTGGAAGATCTTATGAAATTTGGTGAAATATTTTTTTAATGAAAGATATGATTACTATTCTCAAGTCTTGGTATTAAAAAAGTAAGGTGAACTATGAAACTATTAAAAACTCTAAACTCTTATTAAAATGAAAAATGATTTTTTTATAGGTATGTCTCTGTTTACTTTATATCATATATCAACTGGAAAAATATTAAGCAGCATTGAGACCATTTTTCATAGGAAAATAATAGTTTTATAAAAATATGGTGTTGATTTCGACACTGATTTAGTAAATGACTGTACATATCAAATGGGTTTATTAATCACTCCAAATTCATTATTCAGTGCTGTTGAAATTTTCACATAGCTTTATTTTTTTTATTCAAATGGATTGATATTAAATATTGAGGTGCATAATTTATTAAAAATATCAAGAATACATTTTCCATTGTGAAAATTCTTTTTATATACAAATTTATATTCACTTTTTATAAAATTTCTTTTCCAATATACATATAGTTTCATATTCATAATTATTATAGATGCAACGAATACTACTTTCACAAATACGAATATCAAACCTACTATTCGGCGAATACGAATAATTCAACACGGTAATAAATAATACACCACTGTTCTTTTTTTACTAAGAGATTTAATAATTAAAATTTACCACTGGCAATTTTTTGTTCAAAAAGCACAACATTTGTAACTTCTCAGGCGTTAGGCGATTTCTTTTATCCGTACGTACATTCCCAGCGGTCGAAAATAATCTTTCTCTCACAGTTTTACCCCCGCGAAACAGTTCGCAGGTACAATACATGCATATGACTACTTTCGTCATTTATAAACACTTTAACGATTATTTTAGAGTGAGTCCCCAAACAAAACAAAATAAACTCGTCTCAATGGGCCAACTTTGTTTTGGGACGAATTCACTAACAAGTCTTGTACACAAACCGATATCTATTTATTCTTTACAACAAAAACAAACAAATAAAGTTACATATATTTAAATTTAACTTACCAGATTTCTCATCGAAACGTTTCCCAATATCACTTTTTTCACGCTTACGAGAGGTCATGTTATTAGATTTAATTTGAAATTGTTTTATAAGAGTTAACACTTTTACACACAACGGAAATGAAATGGATTGAACAATGTGTATTGCAAAACAAAAACTACATAAAATGAGCACCTAACCTTATTAATAACCCAACAAAACTAGATGAAAGAACTCATGTCATGCTTTGAAACAAGTAACAATTGACAACTTGAGAACTCAACAAAACCATTCATTCAATGCTAGGGGAATCCCCGATTATAGAGTGCATGGGTGTGTTCGGATACATGGTGCACAGCCAAACCGTAATTTGCGTTGCGTTCAGTTATAAATAGTTTGTTTTTAATATTCTTGATAATATTCTTCGAATACGAATATTTGGTAAATATCTACTATTCGGCGAATACGAATATTCGTGTTCATATTCGTTGCATCACTAATAATTATGTGTAAAACAATGGATATCTTACAGTAATGTCACTAATTTATATTTGTCCCCCCGTAATATTATTTTCTAATTCAAACAAGTATTTTGCAAATATTACTTACAATGTTACCAGAATAGATTAGTGAATCTGGTACACATGTAAAACAAATTTGCAGGCGGAACATAAAATATTATTTTTAATTAATTAAAATAAATTTAATACAAATGAACGTAAAAACTTCTTATTTATTATAAAATATATTGCAACAATCTTTTAAAGACATCAACCTTTTAAATTGATGAGTTTGGGAATTGAAAAGTGAAATGATTATACTTATTTTCAAGAAAAAGTGTTACAGTATTGTTAACCCATATGGAAATATTTCATAAAAATAATTAAATATCCCAATTATAATAATTTCATAGTCTGTCTGTCCCCATAACTTTGTTTAATTCTTTTTTTTTTTTTACTTAGGCCTATAAAGCCTTGGATCATTCCAGGAGTCATTTTTTTCTTTTTTCTTAGGAACCGACATGTAAAAGTACCTACCGTCATTTTTGACGGGTCACAACTAGTGAAATTATAAAATGTTGCCTTAATATGGCTTCAACTATTAATCAAAGTGATAAAAGTCAGTATTAATACCAACTTTGGATTTAGAAATTTGTAACAATATAGTATTCTGCAAGAGCAGCTAGCTCCACCACCAACAGTTTTATAGATTTCCATATTATGTGTTCATTTTGGGTTCCATTCGTTGTCAAAACATTTCTATTGAGAGACAGTTCTATTTAATATTTCTAAACGGTTTTTTTTAACTTCCTACAATATTCTCATGAGAGTATGCAATCAATATTCTATTTTGAACAATGTTTTTTCTTTGTCGTTTATTACATACCTTTAAAACGCTGATAGAAGGTCATTAGTTATGTGTCACTCGGGTAATTCATAAATCACAATGTTATTATTTACATTACCTAATTGAATTCTTCTCTTTTGAAACACACATGGCTTGGATTAAGAAACTTGAACCGTTCAGATATATTTTTGGGAAACGTGTAACCTGGACAAATGTGCTATACTGCAGTGACATAATGGAAATTTTACAGTAGAGAAAAAGTTAAGAACCAAATTACTCATATTATAAAGCTAAATGAAAATGATATATGTATAATTTATATACACAACAATTTATGATTGATATTTTGTTTGCCACATCCTAATACTAATCTTTAATTGTGATATGAGAATATTTTTCTCTTTTGTAAAATGTCATGTAATTCCTGTCACTTATGCAGTATTTTAATATCTCTTCGACAAGTGAGAGAATGAGGTTAATTTGTTTTCTAGTGTGTAAAGGAAATAGGTTGGTAATAAAATAATAAGTTCATCAAAATGTTAACACATAAAAATTTATAAACTATGACATGAGCATTCATACACTGTACTGTATATCGTGATTACATAATAAAATAAATTTAATGATATTTTTTAGTTTATTTTTCTTAGCTCAGTTTAATATGTTGCCAATCTAAAAAAAAACACTCTTTAAAATAGAAGAGAACACTCCCGAATAATTGTAGACACTTGTTAAATAAAAAAAATATTTGTTGCATTGCGCCAGCCCGGGTAGTCAGGTGATGATGATGTTCAGTCTTCGAAATGTAATGAATATTCATTTCTCAGTCTACACTTACACTGGACCATTGTATAAAAAAGTCTTCCATACACGTTTCTCATATAAATAGCTTTATCTCTGTGAGACTTCCATAATTTATCTTAATTAATTAATCATTCCTCTGGGGGCAAACTCCAGTAACCATGTTCTCAGAACATACCTAAATATAAAGATATTTTTATTCATTCAAGTTATTATGAAGCCGAACTAAAATGTTCACTACACAAATATAAACTTTCGATTGGTTGGAAGTTTTTTCGATGCATAACAATTTTGTCGTCATAATCAATTACATAAATGGAAAAAATGATCTGTAGAATCCTCTAAAAAATCTCCTCTTCACAAATAAAAGGTTATTGAAAATGAACTATAATTAAACCTAAAATAAAACCTCATCAACGAACCACTAACCCATGAAAACGAAGACGACAACTCGGATACCAAACATTTTGGCACCCGTAAGTAAGCATTACAAGACATAAACCATTTTAAAAAAAAATTACTATTATGACTGATAAAATTTCTAAATAATCACAACACTCATACATTTTCTATGAAAGCGGAGACCATGGAAAAGGACATTAATACCTCTATTCATTAACTGCACTGCTCGCACTTATTCTATAGCCAGCACTCCATATGGGTATACATATCTCAATGCATATATATATATATATATTTTTTTAAAATAGAGATGCGAACACGGAATTCATGTCACATCAATATTCTTACTATTTTCAAATTAAGCTAAACGCTTGTGCTATGAAAATAGGACTAACTTGCTTGTCTGGAGTGAGATTCGAACCTGCATCCTTTGGATCACGAGGCGAGAGTTCTAACCACAAGACCAACAAGTTAGTCTACATAATACTTTAGAGTAAAGAATTAATCATTTTAAATCCGTATGCAACATGATATTGACTTCATGGGCATGTGAAGGATATATGATAAGAACACATGTTAGGGAAGGAAACACTTAAAAATATATATATTTTTCGCAAGCTTGCATGCAAAGATGTTTGAACGTGGATGAGGCGAGAGTTATATGCCAGGACAAAAGAGTGTGGCGCTCTATCCTCTCTGCCTACCTCCATCGGGAAACGGCGTGATGGTAAGTAAGTAAGTTTCCTTTCAGCTTGATACACTTACGCCGGCCGCACACTGGATGCGTTTTCATATGAAATTGAGTAGTACGAATACGCAAGTACATTCCTGACCTTCGAAGTAGTATTGAACATCGCATACCGTACACAATTTAGTAGTGCGTGTAGATGCGACGTCCGACACGATCCGGATTTGTTCGGAAATTTTTACAATTTCGTACGATGGATATTGAAAATTTTGTCAATTTGACACATGACCACAAATGTTTGTGGGACCAAAGTGATTCAACTACGTGACCATCAGTGCAGATCATGGCGGAAAATCTCTAAAGAACTAAAAAATACCTGTAAGTTAAATAATTTGGTTTAGTGAAGGTGAGGTATAAATTATATACTTCGAACAAAAAAAGCTTTAAATATTTCTCCAATGTTATGAGCTCTCGTTGCACTTCGATTCTCCCCAGCATTTGTGAATCTATTAGATAGATAGTCATGAAATTTGTCATTATTTAAGTCTGCCATAATAGAGTTTTCCAGAAGACACAGATTATTCATTTGGCACAAACGCTATTGGAGAAATGGGAAAAGTAAGTGATTGTAACCAAGGCAAGACGCAATCAATGTGCGCGCTCCGTACGTACGAAAATAATTGTACGAATATGTACGTAATAATTCGTATACAAAGTGCGGCCGGCCTTTGGGTTGGTTGCATCAAGTTGGTTTTATAGTAAACTTTCATTTAAACTGTTGATTTTTGCATTTTCCACCAATTAAACAACCTGTTTTCGTAAAATATATGGTTTTTATGAAAGATTACTATAATTCAAGTTGATTGTTGGCCCTATTTTCTGGGTCGCAATCCTAGGATTGGTCTGCAACAAGCACTCGATTTCTCCACTCCTCTCTGTCACCTGCCAGCCTCTTCATTGCCTCTTCTCTTGGTAGGTGCTACAGCGCACATCTCCGATAATCTGGTCTACGTAGTTTGATCAAATTACTCTTTGGTGAGCGATTCTGTTTAGGAACCGCCTTTTGCCACCCTGCTCAATACTTCATCGTTTCGGATATGTTCTGACCAATGGAGCCTCGCCATGCGCCTGTAGCACCGCATCTCATAAGCCGTTAGCCTCCCGGACATGCTCTGGCCGATGGTCCATGTCCAGGCGGCTTAGTCTTGCAATATTACAACTTTTCAAGCCATCCAAAAAATATGATAGTAGAATTCAGTAAAATAAGCCTCTGTTTCGAGTGACAGCTTCCTCAATTGATGTGAACTTCTTCATATTTGGAAATAAAAATTAATTACATAGGGCAAATCTGGAGAAAAGGGTGAATAAGGCAGCAATTTGACTAGTTTTGCTGCCACAATTGGTATCGAGTGAGCTGGTGCATTATGATGGTGCAAGAGTACTTTTTTTGTCAAACGGGGCAGTTTTCTCATTAATTTGGCATTGAATCGGCCCAATAAATCAGCACAGTACTGCCCCATGATTGGTTAAGATGATGCCTCACAAACCCCAAAAAACGGTGGCCACGACTTTTCCGGCCGATGGAACCCTTTGCAACAAGTTCGCCAGATGCAGTCCGTTGTTTTGACTATTCTATTGAACTCTTTCAGATTGCGCTCAAGCATGTTCCTATGTGCATGAGCAAACACAGCACCCATCTCACTGATAGCCTCCTCGTGCCCAATTTTTCTGTAATATATTTTGTATGCATTCAATTGAGATGTTTGCTGTTTGAGATCCTATTATTTATGTATGAAAAAAGGACTAACTTGGTAGTCTCCCATGACCAGGCTCGAACACTTGATGACTAGGCTAAATCTCATTGTACTTCAATTGCTAAGAATTCGTTTTTATTTATTTAATATTTAAATTAAATTAAAAAAAAAACATATTCTAAATTTATATATATTACAAATCCGCGAAGTTCCGGAAAAATAACCTTTTTATAATGCATATACCTCTTCGCGAAAACTTCTATTTAAACATATATTATATATGTATATATTAAAATTATCATTTGTTAAAATCGTTTAAAAAATACAATTTTTCAATTAAACTAAACGATTACTAGATGACTTCAAGAATAATATTATTTCGGAATGCGCGCCATTCTACTTGGCGAACGTAGCGCCGTCTGGAGTTGTTTTATCTAATCTATTGCTCGGCCATTGAAATCAGGGCCTGCGCACTCTATCCATAAAGTTTCGATTCCGTTATAATGGCATCAATTCTTTTATGGGAATTTTTTTAAATTTCATTTTTCGGCGGTTCTAATTTGGTGTCAGTACTTACCTACCCTTGCCAACTATTTTAACAATTATTGTAGTGGTATTAATGTTGGTTTCGCAAAATGTTCACATTGGTTACACTGTTCACAAATATTCTGTGGTTCACAATTTGCGACGCCCACGACGCCATTTTAATTTTTCAATATCAAATATGTCTTTATTTTGTGGCGATTTTGCTTGTTTATTTTTTTACAATCCCGCTACCACGTCACCGCCTCCGACATTGACATCCTCTGATAATATGTTTGTTTCGATATGAAACTGAATATTGACATTTCACAAAGGATATCTGCTACAAAAACGAAATATTTTATCGTCCTTTTGAACTGTCATACTGAAACCGAAAATACACGTGAGTGATTGTATTTTATATTTATATTAATTATATTTGGAATGTTTTATTATAATTGTGTTTGAAAGTTTATTAGAAAAAGTTATTTTACAAAGGAAAACTAATTTACATAGGGTATAAAAGCGAAGGCAGCAATATCCAAAAAATTGTTTTGAATGTAGTCACAGAGGATTACTAATTTAAAATTAACCGAATTCTAGATTTTATGTATTATTTTATCCCTTCCAAAATCTTGTTTCCTATAAATTTACAGGCTATGTTTCCCATAAAATCTCAATACTGTTGACTCATTTGTCCAAGTTTTCCGTATGATTAAAATACAAAAAAAAATTATGGTTAATTATTATTACATCATTATCTTTGTATAACATGCATACAATTATTAATTAAGAGTTATTATTATTTCACTGCTGGTTTTAGAAAGAACAGAACTTCCCACTGACATGTGTAAATGATAAGTAAAATTATTATGTCTACAGATTCAAGTCCAAGGAGATGAATATTGGTGTGACGGATGAATATCTCAATGGAATCCTCAGAACCCAGCTCCAGCAAAGGAGATGAGGGTAAGAATATACAACTATAATCTATAACTAAATATTTTTTAAACAATGATTGCTTGTGTTGTATTTTTTTTAATACACAATACATACATTAATAAATGTTTACAACATGAATAAAATAAATTTAAATAACAGTACTAAAATATTAAACTAGTAAACTAAAAAGTAATTTCATAAATAAATTTACAAAATAAATAATTTAGTTAAAGTATGTTTATGTTAATAAAATTTAATTAAAGATGGACACACTCTCCCACACTTATTAATTTAATTTAATTGTTAATACCCATTAATTTAATTTAATTGTTAATAAAATTTAGTTAAAAATGGACACACTCATCTGTCATTTTCCAGCGTTGTCAAATTTAACAGATTGTATTATTTTTAAGGTTAAAATCAAGAAGAAGAAGAAAGAAAGCGTTGCTGCCTAACCGGTCTGTAGCAGCATTCTTAAAAATCCATGCAGATGTAAGCATCGACAAAGAGGCTTCACAGACAGTGGACTTTGTAAAATATTATTAGAAATGTAAAAATAATGTGCATAATAATATCGAACCATGAGTACTTTAGTGTATTAAGTGAAAAATGCAGTTTTGAGATATCGGCGTTAGATGTTATAAATTTCTTTATCAAATTGATTTTCAATTATTTGTTTTAGAATTTTTTGAATATTGCAAGGATTTGGATTGCCTCACATGCACCCATCGATAAACCTTATATTTGCTTATAAGGTTTATCAATGGGTACAGCATAATATAACTATTTTATTATATTTTGATTGAGACAAGGTTTTATAAAAGAGATAAATCATTTAGACCTTCCGACAAATCTGGTGTTTTTAGTATATCTAAAATTAGTGTTTTGCTTTCCTGAATGGGAACATTAATGAATGATCTTGCAATATCAAATGATACTAACTTTTCATTCAATATCTTTTAAGGTATTGACTACATGAAATTTTAATTGTATACTTTGGTTTAAATACGTTGGAGTTATTTAATATTTTTGTAATGATTGAAGTTATTTTGAATGTTGGGGAATTGCATTACATTGGGATACTGCTGATCTGATGGGGCTGTTTCCTTTGTGAATTTTGAGAAAGCCGTATAATTTTGCGATCATTAACACTGTTTGCCTTTTTTCCTTACAAATTAAACTTATGGAAGTTATTGTCCGATCGTCCTGATGAAGATATCATACAGTATCGAAATCATTAGACGTTTAAAAAAAATATGTGTGGTTTTTAACGCTATAAGCATAAAAAATATTAAATCATTTGTTCTACTTTTTTAGTTTCAAACCGCTTGATCTTACTGACCGGTTATATTATTTGCAATGCATTGTAAATGATGTCTTATTGATATCTGTTCTTGTATACGCTTATTTAATTGAAAATAATTATTCTGAACATTGAAGTGTAAAATGACAATTGAAAAGAATACTTTTTTTGTTGTGTATCCAGAATAATTATTATGTATGTGTAATGTATATGTATGTAAGAATCGTTGAAAATACTGTCAACCCATTAGAATGTACTCTGTTTATCATATTTTCACACTTTTGATCATTTAGATGATATTCCTAACCTTTTTTTATTATTTTAAAAATTTATTCTTTAAATAGGAAATATAATAATTTTATATTTCTTTATATATACAGCATTACATATAATTATTTAAAATTTTATTCTAACTAAAGTATCACATATTTTTTTAGTTTCCTCTTAAAGTTGTTATATTATTTACATCTCTAATGTCCCTGGTAGTTTTATGTATAGTTTCGTTGTAGTAGTAGTTTTATATATAGCACTGTGCATGATTAAAATTTGTGATTTTTTTTTAATGTAATCTTTTCATCTTCTCTTGTTTCATGTTTGTGTTTGTTTTTTCTTAATACTTCAAAGATGTTGTATCCATTATTAATTTTATACATAAGTAGAAATAGAATTAAATTTAATTATTTGTCTATTATTGGTAAATTTTCTAGCACCACTTTAATTCTTGTGTATTGATTTATTTTTAGTATAATTCTTTATGCTTTCTTTTCGAGTATTGTTATTTTTTCAATTCTTCTTCAACCCAGAAATAGTATACTGTCGCAGTAGTTGATGTGGGGGACAATTATTGCGTTATATAATATATTTTTGCTCAATTCTGTTTTGATCTCTTCTGATTCTTTCCAAGGGTGAAATTCATTTTGCTATTTTTTGTTACATATTTTGTGTTCAATGTAAAGTTTAGTTTATGATTTATAATTGCTCCCAAATATTTTACATCGAATTGGGTAGGAATTTATTGCAATGTTTTTTTTAAATCAATATTTGTTGAATTTTTCCAATGTATATTTGTACTTAAAACAATCATTCTGAATCTAAAAAATATATTATTTGAATGTTACATTTTTTATCACATCACTTAAATAATATTAGTAATAATATTAACAGGCAATGAAAATTGACTACCACATGAATACGAAGTGTAATCTTATTTTGTATAATCATCACAAATCATTGATTTCCTTTATCTATTAAAATGGTAGCTTGTGGTGTAAATTATTTACTGATCAATGTTACATTTTATTTTCTAAAATATTAATAATTACAAAATATATAATATTGAATTTTTATTTTCTTTGCGAGTTTTGGTATTTTAAAAAATATTAATTCTATGTTTTTGAATTGAATGAATTTTAAATATGAACATTGTTTTTAAAACAAAATCATCTATTTTAATCTGAAATTATGTTCATTATGTAAACATATTCCTTCTCTAAACATGAGATTTTTCTTTTACAGAGAGGTAGTGTGTAAAATTTAAAAAATATGCTGTAACAATATTGACGAATTTAAAAATAATTGTCAGTTTTCTTTGCCAATTCTTTTTCTGACCCTTATTATAGAATTAGTGGATAATACATTTTTAATTAAATGTACCATCTTTTATTGTTAAACCTTATTTTCATTTTCAGAAACAAACAGCCGTGTTCTGAAAATTGTAATATTGCTATTTCTGTATCTTGACAGTTATTTTATAACATTGTAATGCAGTTAATTTTGACATTTTAAGTTTGACAGATTTGAAATTAATGAATTCAATCAATCAGAAAGCTCTAAAACGTAAATAAACGAAAGTAAAATAAGTTATTCATAATATGTGAATAACTTAGCGTTTGTTTACGTTTTAGAGCTTATCTGATTATTTGAATTCGTTAATTTCAAACCTGTCAAACTTAAAACGTTAAAATTAACAGCATTATAATGTTATACAATAACTGTCAAGATACAGAAATAGCAATATTGCTATTTTCAGAATACGGTCTAAATATTCATTTAATTGAAATAAATAAATAAATAAAGAAAAAAAGGACAAATATATAAATAAATAATAATATCTCCCATAATCGCAAGATGTCACTTTGCAAATAACAGTTGCCATTCTATTTTGGTCTATATTCTGTGATTGAAATTCGTGCGTTTGGTTTGGTTCGTGGTTGGTTAGTTGGTTCATCATATTATCGAAATAAAAATGGCCTGCAACGCCTCAAAATTACCTGTATTCCGGGTTATCTCTGTAAGTGTTATTCGAGTTATATTATTATTATTTTGCACGTAAAATTTATTAGTACTGGTTTTTGACATAACTATTGAAGCTGTCTGGCTGTTACGTAAACATTTAAAATTGATTTTATTTATGTTTTACCATATTATAAGTATAAATATATAGTGGCGATATATTGAAATCATAATTTCCTCTTCATATTTTTACAGAAATAAAAGATCATATTTGAAAAAAAAAAGATTTCTTATTTTTTAGGTTAGGACCTAGTTGTATACTGATATTTTAGAAAACATCTGTTGTAATGAATCTACTTATCCTTAGCTTACACCTTAATCATTAAGCTTAAATACATGATTAGGATTTAACACTTTTCAGACATAATGCATTTTTATTGCGCGATGTAAAGTATTAATGTCAAAAAGTCTACTGTCAAAGTTTGTCGCAACACAAGAATATAAAGTGTTATTTATGATTGTCTATGATTTATTGACCTTAGTGTGGTTAACTATTAACTTTCAATGTTGTTGAAATCCAAAATAATTTCTTCTGACATATTATAACTGTGTCTGTCTATTGTATATTCTCATTTACCCTTTTTTGATTACGATACTGTTAGCATTGCCACACAGATTTTTCTTCTCATATAACATACTTTTTCATTTCTATGCTATTTTATTTAATATTTTGTATTTTGTATGTATGTGACTAATTTTAAACCAATGTTTGATTTTTACAACTATATAAGTACCGTTGTTACAGTCAAGGAGTTTTGCTTCAGCTACGCCTGCGCAAGCATGCGCACCCAAGGCAATGGCCAGCATCAGTACAACTGTTCTTCAGAACAAAGTATTTGTTGCCGCTTTAGATAACAAGGCGCCCCTGGCTCGCATCACCATCGCGTACAAGTATGCATTCATTTTGTTTTTAGTCTGTTATATGATTCTTACTATCCCACTCGCCAGCTAGCTTCTAAACTATTCACAAATCACTGTCAGTGATGTGCTCTAGGCACGAACATAGTTTATCCTGCTAAATTGATGCTGTAAAAGTAGATAAATGAAGGTTGGTGACGAAAGAAAGAGTTTTGTAACATGCAAGAGGCTTTTGTGGGTGGAAGAAGACGCATGGATCAGATTTTCTCTGTACAAATATTGATGGAGAAATTTTTAGGAAAAAATCAAAAACTTTTCTGTGCATTTGTAGATCTGCAAAAGGCTTATGATAGAGTTTGGAAGGTTCTCTCTGGTTGCAAGGTGAATAGGAAACTTAAAAGCGCAATTGCATCCCTATACCATGGAAGTACTGTGTGTAAGAATCAATGGATCATTTACACAAAGATTTGATATTACAAAAGGTGTCAAATAGGGGTGTGTAATGTCTCCATGATTGTGAACTTGTATATACATATATAATTGTGGGAGTAAATGTATATATGAATATAGGAGTGAGAGTGAGCAATCTGATTGTATGCTGTTTACTGAACCCAGATGATGCAGTATTAATGGTAAATAGAGAACAGGACTTACAGAGTCTAGTAAGCAGGATGTATGATGCAAGCAAAGAAAGAGACCTTTTTAAAAGAAATACTGGTAGGCAATGAATGTTAAGAGCAAGTAGATGAGTGTGTTTATTTGGGTAGTATGTTCAACAGAAGAGTGAAGGCTGAGAAAGATATCGAGAGGAGGGTGACTGCGGAGCACTTTGAATGCAATAATTTCTAATAAAAATATTTCTACCGAGGCAAGACCAATGGTAACAGCACTTTGAATGCAATAATTTCTAATAAAAATATTTCTACCGAGGCAAGACCAATGGTAACAATGGGATTCTGGTACCAACACTGATGTACAGAAGTGAAGCCTGGAGATGGCAGAAGAAGAACGAAAGTAGACTGAATACGCTGAAATGGTTTGGGCATGTTGAGCAAATAAATAAGGAAAAAATGGTAAGAAAAATATATGACGCAAGTGTTAACAGCACCAAAAAGAGAGAATGACTGCGAAAGATGTGACATGACCAGATTAACCAGATACTGGAAGATGGTCCTGTTAGAAGCCTCGACAATCGTCGAGTTTGTATGTGAAAATGTATGAATGTTGATGAGACGAGAGCTGTGTGTCAGGACAGAAGAGTGTGTACATAAGTACAATTACAATTTATTAAAGTTGAAGGGTGTATATGATGGCCACAAAATATAATTGAACTAATTTTCCATTGGATTTCTTAGTACTGAATCAATTTTTTTTTTCCATAATCATAAACAATAAAATTTTAATGAAATGTCGAAATTTTAATTAAACTATATTTTAAAAATAAAGTTCATAAAATTCCAAAACATTATTTATTAATTTATTAGATATATTTGATTTATTAACTTGAAATTTATAGAGAATATTTTTTTTTAATTTTATTTTTTATTCAAAAATAATTTCTATATCATAGAATTATCCGATAAATAAAAATAACTATCTTTACTCGCATCCGATTGCCTTCGCGCTCGTACCTGCGGCTGACCCTTAACATTGTCTGGCAAGACGTTGGAACTATCGAAACTGTGTGGCTACTAAGAAAACATCTTTTGGTACTTACCCAAGAAACAATAAAATCCAGCTTTTATGACGTAAGTTTACTTACAATTTACAAAAGTTTGAGGGTGTCTGACTGGGGTTTGCCATGATAGTAAGTGTCAATATGAAAGACAACATGATTTTTTATATTATCCCGAAGAATATGTAAAAAAAATTAGGCTTTATACTTTAACATTTTCGGGTAGCAATTTTGTAGATCTTCACTACCCGTTACCTGCCGAGATCACGATGATCTAAACTTCATAATAGCCATTCCTTCCTACCTCTATTGGGGACATTGCGCAAAGAAACTTTCAGCTTTTATACTATGACGTAGGTCTGGCGTTCACGGGCTCTTAGGCTACAAAGTTTGTTTACAACATTTGGACGTATTTCATCCTAATCAATTGAAATATAAAATATTATATGTATTTGAATGTGAAAAGTTATTATTGTTTAATAATAAATATTTTATTACCTTTTCAAGGGCTGGCACAAGGTATGAGCCCACTGACGAGCCTGGAATCTGCCATTTCCTCAGGGCAGCGGCTGGTAACAGCACAGCCGACTCCACTGCGTTCGGTATCATGAGGAACCTTCAACAGTTTGGTGCCAATTTGACCGCCACCGTAGATAGAGAAACAGTCTGCTATACTCTTGAGGTACCTGAGTCTATACTTCTACGCATATTTCTGATAGTAGTTCTTAGTAAGTAGTTCATTTTAATACACAATTTGACTTATACTATAAAGAAATCCTATTTCATGTTTTTATGCAATTTATACCCAAATTATCACCTGACTTCTTCTATATGAAGTCAATGGTGGTGCAAATGAGAGAGAAATATATATTTTTCCATGAGTCAAACTGAACCTCTCTGCGGTTGACCTTTATTTCAGTCTTTAATGTTAAATAAGATACACTAAATACAGGATACTTGATAAAAGAGCAACATTCCACGAAAAATATTTTTAATTATCTGAATAAATTTTTGCATTTTATATTTTTCTCTAATTGAATTATTTATTCCTGTTATTTTTGTTTTTTCATTTTAATGATACTGAAACCAAATACGATATTGTGAAATTATATGAATGAATAATCTTCTAAGTTTACATAGCTAAAAGGCACTCAAGTATCTACATATATGGATGCAAAACCGCCACTATCTATGTGGGCTCCATATGAATAGTGGAGGTTTTGCATCTTTACGCCACATATGTAATACGTTGTCAATCAGCAAAGTTCCACGTTCATAATTATTTGACTGATTTGTTTTTGCTTTTATTTAAATGCTTTATGCTTTTGTTTAAAATGATAGATTTAGGGCCGGTCTTATAATCGAAAGACCAAATATCCGTTAGTAAATCGACAATTAACAAACGGATTGCCATTCGTTCGTAAATATTACTGACGCTCGTCTTATAACATTTTTTTGACCATCTGTAAGTATCGCAATATCGTACTGTCTGATTTTAGAGCTGTCAGAGGCGAATTATATCTCTATTCTATGGAAACGAAACATAACCTACAATTTCTCGCTCGTACTGGATTTTTGGGATACTTCTCACAACACTACACTGGCAGTAGCCTTTGAAACCCCAACTAAGTCTGCAGCAGCTAATAATATCGATCCAAGAGCATAGAATCTCAAGGCAACAAGCAATTATGTGGTCGGTGATAATGTCAGATTCCTACGCGTGCGACTTTTTACATTTTGCCCAATATCTTCTAGATGCTCTTAAGCGGACCTTTTCTACAAGTTAAAACGGTAGATAAAATCTGCGTCATCTAAAATATTAAAATAATCCACCTTTTCAATAAGCGAAAACGGTAGATAAAATCTGCGTCATCTAAAATATTAAAATAATCCACTCGTATATTGAACACTCTTTGTCGTCGAGTTTGTTCTTCATCCGACGAACTTGAATACAATAACAGCTGAACATCGCTATCTGAAAACATTTTTCCTTGAAAATGTAGCAGCAGTTAGCACAGTATATATGTGCATGTTAAACAAACAGCATGAAACGCAAATTGACAATGAACCTAACCTTAAAAAATAATACGTCAATCTGTCATACTTCTGTCAATTTCAACTAACGGACAGTAAACTAATGGTTCGACTGTCAGTATCGGCCGTTGGTCAAAGTTACTAAAAATTTGACTAACGGATTGTTATAAGATGAAAAAAATGACGTTTGTATCAAATTTCGGTTTATTTGGTCTGAAATTTAACTAACGGGCGTTTATAAGACCAGCCTTTGAATATAAATATGTACTATGTTGCCATTTTCTGATGTTTTGGTTTCATAAATAGATAGAATTTTACTATTTTAATTAAGACATTGTTAAATGAACATAGAAGATGAAGCATGACCAGCTAGCACAATAATATGTGCATTTTTTTTATCATTTTTCAAAGACCTTTTATTTGTGTTTAATAAAATGATTTTCAATCAATGTATAGAATATAATATTTTTTAATGATCACCATTTGTCATCTGTTTTTTTAAAATGCATTTAATAAAACATTGTTTTAATATTTTAAATAATTTGTCTTTCCTTTAGGCCACCAAAGATAAAGTGGAAGAAGCAGTGAAATTCCTAAATGATGTGGCTTCAAGGCAGGTTTTCAAGCCATGGGAGTTTGAAGATGTCATTAGCCGTATCAAGTATGAAACAGCTGGGCTCGCCCCTCAGGTATTATAGTAAAATTAAGCATTTTGAGCGCTCTTTAAAAATGTTCTGAAAACTTGATATAATGGGTTTCTCTTATTTAATTGCTCATCCTACATGTCCCAACGGAGTAGTATGCAAGGTATGTATGGGTAGTATGAAAGGTGTGCAAGGCATAACTGAAGAATGTGCCCCTATTTCCGATTTTTTTCAAGGAAAAGTATTCCGGTGTAGTCTAGTGCCTTGATCTCAAAAATGAAATCAAATTGATTAGGAAGTAGTTTTCAAAAAAGTTAAAGTTTGTAATTTTCACCATATATTCTTACATTTAAATAATTTATTTATGGATAACATGCAAGAATGCCATAATTTAAAAAAAGGTAATTAATTGATACAGTTGCAAGTATTAAAAAAAGTTATCACACTTTAAAACTTTGAAATTTTTACCATTCATTACTTAAAACATTTTAACTAAGAATAAAATTTGAACAAAAAATGTTGTTAAATAATAAATTGTTAGATTTTGCAAAAGGCATTTTTATAAAAAATCATTAATTCTTAAGAGAAAAAAATCCTCATCATTATCGTATTTATAATGGAGGTGGGTAGTTCACAAAGGAATGGGTCTAATTGAATGGTTTAGTTACAATGAACTAGAAATTCTTAGAAGTGGTCAAATATGACTTAGGCAGTGCAGTTATGGAATCTCAGTGACTATAATTAACTTTTTTTAAATATGTACATATCGTCGCTGTATATATAATTAATCCTATGTGATGTTTTAGTACATTCTGAGATAAACGAATAAAACTGTTAAAATTGTTAATGTGGATTTTGCATGTGATTTGTTCAATTTTTCATAAAAAAAATTTATTGTATTTACATATAGGTACATATTATTGTAGTAATTTTTTTTAAATTCTAGATCAAAAATAAGTATTTTGACTTTTCAGCTGGAAGTCAAAATAATACTTAAATGTGCTTATTTTGCGACATAATTTTTTTGTATTAAAAAACAGTGATGTAAGAAAAATGATTGTCAACTTTTTTTTTTAAATTCTAGCCTTAAAATATTTCGAATTTGGACAAAAAATACACGAGCACAAGCTGCTCTTGAGTATTTCTGTATATTTTAGCTTCGTCACTCTGTATGATTGCCTCTTTTCCTAGCAGCCTTCCTGTCTTGCAATGAATATGTAAATATACATGCTAGTGTAATGTTTATCTGATGTTGATGTCTCATTCTCGTCTTGAAAGATCACGATCCAATGGCACCATACATTGACATTTGACATTTGGAAAATGGATGTCTAGTATTAATTATTTGAAAAATTTGGCAAGAAACAACAACATTAGTCAACTTGGTTCAACGTTCTTGTGCAAAAAAAAAACTATTGGTGAAAAAATTAGATAAAAATGACAAAGGCTTTAAGAAATATTTCGTAAAACGAAATTCAAAAATTTTTTTTTGGTTCCTTTAACCTGCATTCTTGTACTTATTCGGTTTCTTACGCCCACAGAAATCATGGGGGAATACCTAAAATATGAACTGTATTTAGTATATTTACAGAGATATTCACATAATTAGAGATAATGTCAATTCAGTTTACAGCACCAGAGAGGAAAGTTTAAGTGAAATTCATTGTAAATTCTACTATCCTACAATATTACCAAATCTTTCTGTAGAAATCTTAGACCCTAAATAAGCAATATTTTGTAGTTTTTCCATAGTTTGTAAATTTTCCATTCCATAGCATTTAAAATATCAACTGTCTGTTTTAGGGTCAAGGACTGAAATAATCTATGAGTTTTTTCTGAATCTTCCAATTTGTTTCATTCTTATGATGATGTAAGAGAGTAGCATTTCAATTCAAGATATGAAGTAATGATTCCAGATTTTTTCATCATCAGTATATATCCGCCAAAGAAATATAATTCCTTGATTTAAAATATTTTCTATCTTCAGGGATATATAAAGTAATGATTCCAATTTTTTTTTATCTATCTTCAGGTATATTAAGTAATGATTCCAGATTTTTTCATCATAACTATGTATCCGCCAAAGAAATATAATTCCTTGATTAAAAATATTTTCTATCTTCAGGTGAGGGCCATGGACCTTCTGCATAAAGGCGCATTCCGTCGGGGACTGGGGAACTCCCTGTTCTGCTCCCCTCGCAAGGCCACCAAAATATCTTCAGAGTCCCTGCAGCACTATGTCTGCACCAACTTCCTAGCAAACCGGTGCGCCGTGGGAGTGGCTGGTCTATCTCTCGACCGAGCGGTGGCCGTGGCTCAAACACTCAATTTAGACCTCAGTGGCTCTTCTCAAACTGTCCCGTCTCCCTACAAAGGTGGAGAAGTCAGGTAATAGATGTGAAGGTCTCAAATTACAAACATCATGGTATCTAGTACTACAAAACCAATCTTGAGATTCTGCAAAGATAGTCATCCTGCAATAGTTGAAAAATACACATAACGCGACACAACTCGTGACAATACATGTCTCTGATACAGTATTACCACATAATACATAAATACAGACATAGTATTGCAAAAAAATACTTAAACGTTACATCATTACATTAGCCCTGATGACGGACCTTGCAATGGGATCCGAAACGTCAGCAAGAAAAGTTGTAGAAACACAAACCAGAAGAGTAAGAAAATTTTCTTGAAATTTGCCAGTTAATAATCGCACCTTATTCCAGAAGACAATCGGGTTAGCTCTAATTTGATAGCACGAGTATTTTGCTTTTGCTTGTTTGAAAATAATAAGAATATTGGTGTGACAACCATTTCATGTATGCGTCTCTATTAAAATATATACAGTAGAACTCCAATTATCCGAATCAATTGGGACCGGACATCATTCGGATAATCCAAAATTCAGACAGCTGGATTTTTTCCCAAAAAAGGGTCTGTTTTAATTTATTACTATTTGTATGTTGAAAATGGGAGAAAAAACTATTGAGTTCAAGTTTATTTTTATTTTAGTTTTATAAATGAGTTTTTAATTAATTAAATAAAAAGGCATCACTTTTACATATAAAACTGCGTCTACACTAGCTTTGCGGAGGGAAGGACAATAGCGCGCGTAGACGGAATCATTATTTTGCGATTCGCAGTACGTTTCCATCTTAATTTTTTTCTGAAATTCTGAAAGCATTTCGGATAGTCGGAGTTCGGATAATTGGAGTTCTACTGTACATATATTGTTTGAGTTCTTCACAACTTACTTTAGCACAACTAAATTGCAGATTTATTAAACATTTGTTCATCTTTAATCTATTCTCTTGGTGTAATACTTTTTACCAACGGGACAAATGGACTTTATTTTTAGGAACTCTGATTTTACAGTTTTTTTTATTAATTTTCTACCGGGCCCCTCAATTTCAATTTCACCCATAATAAATGTTCTCCGTTTTTCAGGAAAGAGATGGGAGGTGAGCTGGCTCATGTAGCTATCGCGGGCCAAGGAGCTTCCTTGAGCAATGCTAAGGAAGCCATAGCACTGTCCATCTTAGCCAGAGGTAAGTTAAATCACATTAAATCAAGTAAGTTAGATCATGTTATAAATTTTAAAACATCCTTTTTTTAAATAATTGCATAACAGATTGCTCCATTTACGTTAGTGAGTACCTATATGGTGGTGATCTTCTGTTTGATGCTTTCGATGCTATCATTAAATATTAGGTTGATGTATAAGTAACATCGTATTTTTACATATACAGTAAAAGCTCTTTAATACGAAATTCAGGGGACCGAAATTCAACAAAAAAATTCGAATTTCGAATTAGGGAAGTAGAATTAGTAGGAAGTTTTTAAACCATCAACACACTTTATAAACATTTCCAAGTGTACAAACAAATGCATTTTTAACATGTATTTTTAAACACATTTATTTAGCCAATATTCCATTCATTTTTGTCAGCTGTTTCAATAAAATTAAAATAATTTACTTTGATATGTGATCTTGAGACATCAATTCAATTTTAAAACAGAAAAAATGAAAACAGCAAATATTGTACATCACTTCACTGCGCTTTTCAATTTTGGCGCGATTTTTTAGAATTGTTGAAACAGTTGAATTGGCGATACCATATTTTACGCAATCTTGCCCTTATTTCTCAATATTTCTGTCCACGTCTTTAATCAAATCCATTTTCATATAAATAGTTAAAGTTTTGTACGCGCTGCGAACTGACGCCATTTTAATTTGAAACGAAACACTAGTCAAAATAAAATGCGAAAATAACTAAAATCTAACACGTGAACGTAATAAAATGTCTAATATTCTTCACACTTATCAAATAACAAAAAATATATTAAAATCGTAAATGAAGAGACTAAAATATCGAAAGTTTTCACGGAAATCACAGATAAAAGCACAAAAAAAAGTCAATGACATAATGTTTTCACGCGATATATTTTCAATCTTAATAAAACACAAAGATGTAACAATTTAAAACTCCAAAACTGGCGACAAAACTTCAACTAATCTCGTCTTTTGGCGGGATATCATAAAACAGCAGTCATAAGGGTACGCGCGCACTAGCGTTTTTTCGCCGCGCGGCGAAAAAACCTGCGACATTTTGACGCGCGGCGAAAACAGCAGGCACGCGCACTACGGCATAATGCCGCTGATCATTTACGGGCAGTTCTTTAAAATATTTGGTGAACTTAACGAAAAATTCTTCCAATATTATCGAATGAATAAAGCATGTTTTTATGAACTTTTAAAACTAGTTGGACCTTCATCACATATAAAAATACTCCATTCAGAAATGTTTAATGTTTCTATCACTATATTCTTTTGAAGTGATATCATACAATGGTGGTCTTCTTTCAACTTTCGTAATTAGCATTTCAATATTAAAATCTTCATCTAGATCAGCAGAATTATTGCTTGTAGCCCATTGTTCTTTCACATAAAATATATGGTACAGCGAAACAGCGCGTAGCGCGCGCGGTCATGACTTTAAAAAGATGCGTTTTTTTGCCGCTGACCGCCGCGCCGCAAGAGAGTTGTAACATTTCACCGATTTTTCGCCGCTGCGTTATTTTGCCGCTAAGTGCGCGCACTACGATTCAAAAGCCTTTGTTACAACACTGCGGTGCGACATTATGCCGCAGCGTTTTTTCGCCGCGCGGCGAAAAAACGCTAGTGCGCGCGTACCCTTAAACAGCCTTACCCTGTGCGCGCGGCCACCGGCCAGTTGGGGATGTTTTATGACTTTTATTACTGTCATATAGATGATCAAAGGCCTGTGAGCGCCCTGAGCGGTCATTTCCGTCAGCGCAGGTATAAAAACCCTAGCAAATGGTGAGAAAATGTTAACATTTACACAAATGACTTTTGTGTCAAATTTCATAATTTTGTCTGAAATTTTTTTCATATTTGGAATTAGCCATTTTTTCGAATTATAGGAAGCATTTTGTATGAAAATTCATTTGAGGGGGATAAAATATCATTAAATTTTTCGAATTATACCGAATTTCGAATTATAGTTGTTTGTATTAACGAGCTTTTACTGTACTGTGGTATATTTTTTTCATCTGTGTTAACAGATGTTCTTAATGGTTTCTTTGTATCATATAAAGGAGGGTTACTTCTAACATTTTTTTCAGTTTATCGTTAGCGGTTGAGCTATACAGAACCCTTGTGAATTTTTAAAATGTCAGAGAAAAGAGTGCATGTTCGACACTGTATCGGACAGGTAGAATTATGACGACGGGATGATGATGATGATGACCCGTCTGAAGTCGTGAATGTTGGCCCTTTCTGGGGCCCAGGATCGTTGTATGGGCGAATGCCGTATGCGGGGACCCACCTCGCCTCCAAGCGGATAGTCGGCGCGGGCAGCGAGCCGGCGTTGCGATCCTAGCTGAGAGGATACTGCACCGACGCGATGTGTTGACATCTCCAACGGAGGGCGTTGAAAAAATTCCACGAAGAAATTGCATTTTTTGGTCTTATCTTATAAAGTGTTGAAATATTTAATGAAATATCTTAAGAATGAAATATTTAAGAATTAGATAAGACATTTGTAAATGTAATATTGAATAAAATTGATGTTTTGTGGTCTTGATATACAGGGAAAGCTCGCGCGATGGGGATAAAATCATTTTTAAATCGTGGACCATCATAGAATGGCCGCTATTTTGATGGAATTAATGTAAATGTCCTGCCTCGAAGAGGCGAGGAAGTAAAAATACATAAGTATTTTAAATGTGCCAAATGAGTCCTTTGTGTGGTATTGTAAAGTAGAAATTAAAATGAAAAATGTTTATAAGAGAGTAGAATATCTTGGGTGGGCCCTGATAAACTCGCCGACCGCGCCGCCTGTACGCAGCCCGCGCGGGTTAATGGAAAAAACCCGGCGCCACGATGGCGCCGTGCGGCTGGAGTAAGGGCCGCCAGCGAATATTTTTGAACTCTGATTACGGACGTTACAGACGTCCTAGCGAGCTGAAACATTTTTTATTGTGTTCCTCATGTGAACATCTATGGGAGTGATATGTTTTTGCGTGTCTGAAAGTTAGCTAGTGCGCTTTATTTGTGGTGACATACTTTGTCTGCCTATTACGCAATTAATATCTATCCGACATACTTGAAAATATCACCAAAGGATGCGCTTGGTTGAGATCTATCTAATGGTATAACTTAGAATCTCGTAAAATCATGTTTACTATTTTTAACCGAATTAAATGTAAATTAATTCTTGAAAATGCCGCGGTAAATCGGCATATTTTGTTGAATAACTAGGTAAATTCACTCTTGCGGTTCCAGTAAACGACATCATCCTATGGGCAAGACATAGATTGGTATAGATGATGTGTTAAAATCCCCGGGGGGGTGGCGTTTAATTTGCTATCGATTAAAATATTCAATTTTAATCGGCGAATCGGCACCGGAGGCCGTTGTTTTGCGCTCGAAGCGCCCGGAGAGTCAAGCGCGCTGATTGGTCGGCGGCGCGAGTCAGGGGGAAGCTTTCCGCACTGTATAAATACTGCGCCGGGCGGGCGAGAGCCTCATTCTGCTGGGAGCCTCTGCCGAGTACGCCCACTGGAACATTTTATTCTGGCTTTTACTTCTCACCCTGCTTGACCCCTGCTTTTCTTCTTTGGATTTGGACTCTGGATTTTCTACTGACTTCTGCATTTGGACTTGGCTACGATTTTGGATTTATTGGACTTGTTTTACCACCTGAGGCGACGACTTGGCACGGATTCTGGACTTTGAAGAATTTTCTGCGCTCCCGGCCTGCGAGTACATCGGCGGCTTCGGAAGCGAACTCAGCGGACCGCACCTGCATTTATTGTTTCCGTGGGGAACAGACACTGTTTACTTTTCGAATTCGATAAAGGCCACAATGCAGCTGAGGCAACCAAAAACATACGTGATGTGTACGGCAAAGATGCTGTCAATGCTCGAAACAGTCAATGATGGTTTGCTAAATTCAGATCTGAGAATTTATCAACAGCTGATGAAGAAAGATCGGGACGCCCTTCAACCACCGATGATGATGTAATGAAAACCATACTTGAAGCTGATCCCCGTCAAAATACAAGGGACATCGCATTGAAGATAGGTGTCGATCAATCTATGGTGGTGAGGCATCTGCATCGCATTGGAATGGTTTGCAAGTACGACGTGTGGGTCCCGCACAAACTGTCACCAACAAATCTGCGATGATAACACAACATAAATTAAAGGAGCTAAATTGGGAAGTTTTAAAGCGTCCACCTTATTCTCCTGATTTAGCTCCTTCTGATTTTCACATATTTTTATCCTTACAAAATTATTTAAACGGAAAAAAATGAATACAATGGAGGAGGTGAAAACAGGACTAGACATGTTTTTTGCATCGAAACCTGAAAGTTTCTATTCAAATGGGATTAAAAAGTTACCAGAAAGATGGTCATTAAAAATAATGGAAATTATCTAATTGACTAAATTAATAAAGTTTATTTAAAAAAAATTAATTTCAATTTTTATTAATAATAAAATAAAAATATGACGTTACTTATGCATCAACCTAATACATTGACATGATCACTTAGGCCCGGTTGTTTCAAGTTCGATCAAAGTAAGCGTAGAGTTTAAACTGAAATTTTTAGTACTTTTTTCAAAAACGGGTTGTTTCAAATCGGATTAAGCGAGATCTGTCAGAGAATTCTGAGCGGAAATTTTAGATTAAACTCTCGGTCAGAGTCGCACATGCGCACTGCGCAATGTAATTGACATCTGTCAATAAAATATTTTTTTATTAGTTTTTCGACATTTTACCTACAAAGTGTCGAAATGTACAATATTATGTAGGGTGACACAGGCTTTTCTGACGATCGACTGATCCTACAGTATATCCTTAACAGGAGAAGTAATTTACATAGATCTCGAGCAATACTTTTTTGTCAGAAGAAATTGATTTTTCCGCAACTCTAAATGAATTTTACCGCAGGGCATTGTCTACAATATTTTTTTTCAAGGTTTCTATTTCACTCGGGTTTTGATAATTTTACATTTATATCCATGAAAGGTGCGTAGGTGATTTATCTGGAACACTGCTTCTTGGACTGCGGATAGTCAGCCATTACCAGAGCAATGGCTGACCACAGACCACATTTTAGTCAGCCGAAGAGCACTATAAAAATCAGAAATATATTTGTCATTATGTCCAAACAAAATATCAAGTTACGACAAATGGTACTAGGTACCAGATTTGGTAATTGCTATATTGTAGGAGACCGGGACCATGCCCTCAAACCAAATGTACAGCAATTTTTAATGCTACAATGGGCCTGAAGGCCCAATTTTAATTGCGGTCCGACAAGAACACCTAGATTTTAAAGAAATCAGAATGACGTATTGCGACCTCACCGGGAATCGAACTCAGAATTCTCAGTATGCAGAGCCAGTGACATGGCCACTGGTTTGGTCATGTGGAACAGATGAGCAAAGAAAGGATGGCAAGGAAAATTGTTTCTCGAAAGCACCAGAAGCAGAGGACGTCCGCGGAATAATAGTAATAAAACAATATATTAGGTGTATGAAATTCTTTTTTTATTGTATTTTATATACCTACCTATTAACAGGAAAATGAATATTTTAATTAAAAATACAACTTGTAATAAAATTAAGCCAGATCTCTTTTGGCATTATGCCTTTCCAAAACAACTTCGTGAATTTCCTGCCGATTCTTTAGATAGTTGGGTTTTGAAAATATCTAACTGAACCACATATAATTTATTCTGCATATCAGTCGTAGGCTTTGGATTCACTTTTCTTATTACCTGCAAACAAAGAAAAGGTTATAAACAGAAAAACTAAAGAAATACAATACAGATCATATAAAAACATATTGTTCTTGCAAACACTAAATAGGTAAGATAACATTTAATTTCGTCAATAACTAACCTTCCTGGCGCTATTCATCGTATTCTCGAATCTACTTCGAAAATCTGTTGGACAGTACGCATTTACGCGGGAACAAAGCAACAAAACATTAAATTAGTTGCGTAATGCGGCCCACTAGTCTCCTTTCATCTTCTTGTGGAAATCTTCAGTAAAACAGCATTGTTGATGACATGTTTCGAAACATCTGCTCTGGTCTGCTTGCTGTCAAATGAAATTTAAATTATGTGTTGCCATATGCAAAATTATTTTGGTGTGCATTTGTCTATGATTTTTATTTTACACAATTGCAACACCCCTAATCCGATTTTAAAAGATTTTAAATTTGAAACAACTCAATTCTTCGAGATTTCGCGTGACCTTGAGGTTAAGCTCAGTTTAAGCCAGTATTTCCGCTTACTTTGATCGAACTTGAAACAACCGGGCCTTAGTTCATTTAAGAATTGCACACTATGCGTTATGGTGTGCTTATTCATTACATCCGTTCTGCATTTTGAAAAATGAAATAGCGTGCGTTCTCATAATGCAGAAAGCCTCTGAGAACTCTCACCAGCTAGATTCAATCAGAGAGACATGAGATTTAAATACAACAGGGGTGACACTGCGGTAATGAAAAAGGACCTCAGCTAGAGGCTTTGAACTTGTAATGTATAATCGTAATATATATTTAACGATATACAATACATTATAGATAGGCAATGCGCATGCGCACGGCACATACAGTTTGTATTTTGACTCACATGAAGATCTTGAATTATTGAAGCTGGACTATAATACTTACAGACTGAAATAATGACGTATGTTCAAACTAAAAAAGATGAAACCGATGAAAACGAAACATGAAAAATGCATAAAAAACCTTATTATAATGAAGATATCAATTGCTTTTAAGCGCATAATATAATAATAATTCATATAAATGTCAAATTTGGTGTAGAAGTACAAAAAAAAAGTAATTTTTTTTTTTAATAGTGAAATAAATGCCAAGGAATATTCATTCGGCTATATTAACACGTTCAGCCTCCGCCGCGTCCATCGGCATTCTGATGTATGGCGATGTCGTTTTTCATAATTTAGAATTTTTATTTTAAAATAATAATTAACATGTTTTTAATAAAAAATGTAGCTTTTTAATAGTGAATGAAGACTTAAAGTGCGGATATAAATACAATATATTGTTTAAAATCATCTTCTTATATGAATAAAAACCGTTTGAAAATCATCAAAAAATGTAAAAATTTCTTGCAAATTTAAAAATCTATAACTTTATTAAATATTAAATATTTCTTAATTCTGTCAGTACGGATTCTAGATAATTAAGTAAACTTTGTAAACATGTTATGCGTACATACAAATATTAATTAAATCTTTGTTTTCCCTAGAACACTAAAAACGATTTTTTTGGCCGCGGCCTATGGGTTAAGGCTTATATTTTCTTAATTATTGTAAATAATGTTCAGTTTACTACTTTTATATAAAAACAAAGGTTCTATCTAAGATATTGCCCTAAAAAAATTGCACTCTATCATATACATTCTGATATAAATGGATAATAAAAACTCACATTTTCCTAAAAAATGCACATTTTCAGTGAATGTGCCGCCTTAAGTTCGTTACCAGAATGTTGAATTTGTTTCCAAAACTGAGTAGGTATCTCTGTCAAGTTGGAATAAATTGAATGTTATATAAAGTCATAAATTATTACAGCGTTAGGATCTGGAGCACAAGTGAGGTGGGGCACAGACAACTCTCCTCTGGGCAAGGCTGTTGCATCGCAACTCGGTAATACTCCATTTGCTGTCAACGCCTTCAACATTACATACTCTGACGATGGTCTGTTCGGATTTCTTATTTCAGCTCCCAAAGATCACGCTGGAAAGGTGAGTTTCTCAGACTTGAAAATACATATTGAAATAAGTTAAGAAATATATTTGCATCTCAAATGTCAAAAATCATTAATGCACTAATTTCAGCTTTAGTTTATTTTGTGTATGAAAATTATTTACTCTTCATCTCGCTTCATCAAAATCTCGCTCGATAGCAGCGTGCTATATAAATTAGGGCTATTTGCATTTTTGGAAACAATTAAGCTGTGTTGGTCTATTGATCAAGACACTTGCCTAGTATCCAGTGGTTGTGGGTTTGAGCTTCATTCCTCATTACCAGGCCAGCAAGTTAGTCCTATTTTTTGTAGTTTAGCTTTAGATGTGACATATTCTGTGAATGCATTTTTTTTTTTTACTGTTTCTGTTGTATATTTTGAAAGTTAATAAGATTTCCAGTGAAAATACAGTATTTTTAATGTAATTTGACAATCATGTTTTGATTTTAGTTTGTGAGATGTTTGGTTATTTTAAAAAATTATTTTTTCAAATTGTGACTGTAAAAATATTACATAAATACTGCTAAAACATACATTAAGAAATACAGAATGTTACTTAATAATAAACTTTTTTTAAATTTTTGTCTCCTTTGGATTAGAAGTGCTTTTCCTGTACTATTTTTTCTGCATTATTTTTTTTAATACTTAACATTTCCATTTTCAGGCTGTCCAGGCTGCCGCCCAGGTGCTCAAGAAAGCTGCTTCCGTAGGAGGCGATGCTTTAAAACGAGGTCGCGCCCAGCTCCTTACAGAGGTTCTCTCTGCTGGGGATACCACATACACATTAGCAGAAGACTTGGCCATTCAAGGCCTACTCACTGGAGGTGTGACAAAGGCTGCTGACTTAGCTGAAACTATCAATAGAGTATCAGACAGCGACATATGCAATGTAAGTTTAACTCATCTGTCTCGCAAAAATTGTAAATGCACGAAGAATTACCAAAACCTAATTTTTCTAATATAATAAATCAGGCTAATAGTAACACAATCTTGAAAGCGAGTGATATGTTGATATGTATATAAAATGCCGCAACATTTAATATTTTTTTTACTGCTTACATTTTTTACCGGTCCACTATGCATCATTTGGAACATATAACTATGTTTAAAGTTCATATAAGATCGGCAAGCAGTATCGTTTATCAGTCTCAATAAACGAACCGAAGAGTTCCATAACTTTGAGCCTACCGCAGAAAACTTTTCCCATAATCAGCATGCAGGCAGCAGCAGCCAATACTCCCCCCCCCCCCCCACCTTTAACAAGGTTATTATATAATAACGCTCACAAAAATAGACAAGTGCACTTATTTGGATGTATCATTACAAAAAATTAACAAAGTGTACAATGTTGTACAGTAAAACCCCATTAATTCGAACCACGATAATTTGAAATTTTTAAAATCAACCAATCCCTAAATAATTAAGATAAATTATAGAAGTCTCACAGAACATACCTCCCTATATATAAGAACATGGTCCTTTTTAATTTCATAGTAGATTATCCCAGATAATTCGAAAACCCTGGTAATTAATTCAAAATAATTTTTATCCCCTTGCGCCATGAAATCAATATATTTTATGTCACATAATTAAAAAAAAATTTACCAATTATAAAAACTAATAAGCCTTTTTTATCGCGCACTGGTCTTGAGTGTTCTTTATGTATCTCGCAGTACCTTGTGGAATCCACTTTATCTGTACATATTATACGGCAATCCCTCAAATTGAGGAACCCTACAAATGCTTTCTTCAGTTGGCTAAATAGATATGTGTGGTGGTTTTAGTTGGCGCTAATTCTTTGTACTTTACGAATTTAAAATGGTTTTTCACTTTTAAAACTCTTAAATTTTTCTTTTGGTGTGTATTGTTAAATGTTTAATTCTGTTTTTGTACGAAGTCATTACTGACTTATCTTATTATTTCACGTGTTTATGTATGATTTTATTTCTAATAACTGTCCTGTATGTTGGTCTGTCGGAAAAAAAATGGAATGGAAATCGAGTGAAGATTGTTTAATCAGTTTTTTTTTTATTCAAAAAAATATTTACAGGAAGAAATCCTGACGATTTCTCACTTAGACTAGGCCTGTTCTAGAGAAACTGCCTCACATTTTAATGTATTTTCTGTGTTTTAAGTTACAATACTATAAAAGTAATATAAGCAGTATAAAAGATACAGTACATATTAAAAATATGAGGCAATTTAACTAAATTAGAAGCTAGATATACATATATAAAATAAATAATATAATTAAACTAGTTAACTTTGTTTACACCACTAAAATTTATTTGGTAAAACCAACCGGTTTCGGAAGCGATGTTCCTTCGTCAGGGTATACTTAATATTAAGTATACCCTGACGAAGGAACGTCGCTTCCGAAACCGGTTGGTTTTACCAAATAAATTTTAGTGGTGTAAACAAAGTTAACTAGTTTAATTATATTCATAATGAATAACCACAAAGTTATAGCAAAATACAACAAATAAAATAAACATTATAAAATACAAAACAAATTAAACAAATTAGAAAAAAATAGTTTGACCTTATATTAGAGTAGGAATAATAAGAAAAAAGCATAGATTTTTATGAAAACGGGTGTTTGGATTGGTGCAAAAGTCTATGCTTTCTTCTTAACTATTACTCTAACTACTGATCGAACAACTGGCCCTAAATATAGAAATGTCGCGATCCTTTGCATTTACATAATAAATATTGTGTTTTCGAAAAAATATCTTAAAAAATGCAAAAATACAAATGTTTTTCACAAAATTAATGGCTTTTTTCCACGAGTTTTACGATTTTTGTCGAATTTCACAATCGCATTGCGATTTTTTTTGTTACCTTGAATTTCTAATTAATGGGTTTCCGCATAGTTCGAAATGTTTTTTTTGGATCCCTTGAATTTTAAATTCGTGAGGTTAATAAATATATTAAATAATAATTAATATAAAATTATAAAATATAGTTAATAAATATAAAAATAATAATAGTGGTTAAAATGTGATTATTAAAATAAACAGAGCAATAAGAATAGACTGAACTGATTGTTACTAATTGTTAGATTAACTAATACTGATGTTATGACAAAAATTAAATCACTTATCTATGAGTAATACTTGCGCAGTCAATTTTTTTTAAATGCTTTTTTAATCTGAAAATATAACTCAACGGAGCCCATTGAAACCCAACACAATTGAATATTTATTTATGGTATATATAATAATGGACTTGATTCATGGTGTTTAATCACTACTCTTCTGAATGAATCTCAGTTAAAAAAAATTGCCATGAATAATTAGAATGGATTTGACAGTGATGTTTTCATTGATGATTTAAAATCACAATAGTGTAGTTACTGCTGTTACAGTTAGGATGCATATATACTTATCCTGATACCTATGTAAAGGACAATACAGAATAGAGTACGGAGTGAGATGTCAAACATTGTTTATACACAGTAGAATGACCAACTGATGCATAGCAACCTTTACTGCCAAATATCCATAATTAGTTAAAGGTTGTGTCAAGGTCATTTTGCTTTGCATACAAATATAATAGACAAAAAATATCAGGTCGCTTCACGGTCAGGATTACAGAATACAGTAAAACCCAGTTAATTTGGTGTAATTTAAATATTTTCAAATGCTTCCAGGAATTTGACATAATTCAAAATTTATCAAACTCTACCAGATCTAAATTGTCAATTTCATAGTTAATAGGCTTGATAACAGATTTTAAAATAACCTTCTATAATGTAGGTACACGTCTACTATTACAGTAGCCGGCAAACATCTTGAAATTCTGCGGCGTAGTGGGGGGACGTTTGCGCATCTACCTTTCTACCAACGAAACCCAAATTTCGTCTTCTGCGCATTCCCCCACTTAGCCAAAGAATTTCATGAAGTTTGCCGGCAACTGTACCAAAAATAATATTATTTCAGTAATAAATAAACTTTACGCAAATAATTGCATTTTCATCTATCTATTTTTAATTTCACGCAAAAACACCCACAAGTGTCATGGCGTCTACGTGATGTCAAGCCTATGTAAACATTGCATTGTGGCTATGACAACAGCTCAAGAGACACAGTGATGGTTACTTAGATGTGACGTCATTCGCTCTGATCCATGTTTCAGTTAAAATAGCCGAATGTAGAATTTTATACTTTTATTTTATTGAAAATCTTATTAATCTCATTGTGTAGGTATATTAAAACTGGATAATTTTTTAGAATCCTTTCAAAATATTTTCTTCTATAAAATCAATTATTCCTTAATTCTCTAATACTATCATCATGCCTATTAATGTTGTTAATTTTGTGTTAACATCGTATAATAGAAAAAAAAAATTAACCAGAGTTATAAAAAATTAACAACACAAAAGGCTTTTTGCATAATTATGTGATTTTTCACAAAATTAGTGCATTGTTTCACAATTATTGCAATTTGATACAAATTTCATTATTTTTTACTTTGAATTTGGATCAACGGGTTTGACTGTACCTGTGTTAATGTTACCTTGAATTGTGTGAATCAAAGGGTTTTACTGTATCTGTGGTAATGTAAGTAGAGAATGAAATAAAAATGTACTTTTTTATGTATAAATTTATTGGTTTTCAGGTTGCCAACAAGTTGTCAAAAGCAACACTGTCCATGGGTGCGGCTGGAAACATTACCACTGTACCATACGTAGATGAATTGCAATAAACCACTTCCGTATGTTTCTGCTTAGCAAGGAGCACAATAATAGCTAATTTATCATTAAAACTTTATGAATGTATCCAAGACAAAATAATTTTGAACAGAGATGTTTTGTTTCTTTTGAGATATTTGTGATAGAAGAAAACTGCAAGATGGTAATTGGACAGGCATAAGTTTATAATGTTGTATATTGTTTTAATAATAATTTATTATTGTTCATATTCAAAATAAAATATATATGAAACAACTAAAAAGTATTTCTGTTTTACTATTTAATTGATCTCTCTCTCAGGCCAAGGCGCACCCGTGCGCCCTAGCGCAACTGTCCCCAGGGGCCACGTGCGCATATATCCGATGGGTACGTAATTAATTATTTCTCAATGGCCGCGTATCGAATTTGAAAAACTTTTTTCCCAGTAGAGTAATCCCATGGTGACCTGTCGTTCTATTTTCAACTCAAAAACATCACCGATTTTATTTTAAATCAACAATCAAAACAGAAGTTTTTCTGCCATCAAAATCGTATAGAAAAGTTGTAGATGTCGCCCCGAACGCGTGTTGCACAATCGAAATTCAAATATTCCGTCATTCAAGGTCGCGCACAAAGTGCGCGGGAAATACAATTTATTTTTTCGATTTTTTATTTATTTGTACACGTATACACAAAGGTATATACAATATGTTTTGGATATTTGTCGGTTTTTGTTGGTTTATGATTCGATTGAATACTAACAGTGATTTATTAACAAAAATATACGCAATGTTGTTGCGTTTATTTGAAATATATGTGTGTGTGAAAGTGTATCATATTTATGTGTTATGAGTGCGATGTTCCGTTGTGTGCCGTGCCGTGCAACAAAATATACCACACAGAAGAAGATTATTAGGTAGGCATCAAATAATAATAGTAGAGTTGTCTCTAATAAGCAAATAAAAATCAATTATTATTTTTCGGAAAATGTTGCGCTGGCAACATTATTGGAATTCAAAAAAAGATTATTTTTTTTACTTAAAAGATAAAAAAAATCATGGCATTTCGACACTTACGATAAAATAATATGAATGTGTGTGTTTTTTTTAATATACGCATGTTTTTTTGGCCCTAGACAGGTTAACCAGCAGATTGACTCGTGTTATTCTGATTTCCTGTACTGGAAAGGACTTTTGTATTGCAGCCCTATTCTAACTCAAAATTCAATTAATTAACGGTGGCCTCATAACATGCATAATTTTGTTCCCATAGTTTAATGTAAATTTACATACATTAAGAATGATTATTTATTGTTAATATCTAATAATAAAATAAAATATTTATGTGAAAAATACGTATTTTTGCAAATTTTTTTTTTGCCAATTCTAGAAAACAAATACTTTATTTTGTTATAAAGAGTTTTCATTATAAATAGTGAGGAACAAAATTAACTGGTATCCGTGTAACTAGAGCATAAATAATTTATTTACCTATTAACACTATTGTAATACACAAGTTATATATCTTCCGTGCGCAGGAAAAAAGCCTTAAATCATAAAATGGCAAAAATGACTTAAGTATACAGTCGAGAAGCAATTTTTTGGTGTATTTGTCATAAATCTTGATAGTATAAACCCAAAAATAAATGCTCGGTACGTATGAAGTCATTTAGATCAGTCAAAAAAATTTAAGTTTTTAATTTTAATTAAAAACTAATTTAATTAATTTTAAATGTAATTTATTTAAATTTTTAATTTTTAAGTCTTTTGGATCAGTCTTTAAATACAGCATTTTCAACAGATGGTATTAGAATCTACGACTGACGCCATTTTGTCTATTAAATTTTGCACGCTGATTTTAACAGTTGTGATTTATACCTGTAGTCGTTTTGTTCGATAATGTTAAAGTTGTTTGACAAGAAAGGCTTAAAATGATATCTACAGAACGTGGAAAATACTTATTTCTTTTGGCGGCTGCTAAAAACAGAGAAACAAATGAGTTACTGATGTTGATGAGATTGATCTAGATTTGGAAGAGGTTGAAATAAATAAATAAATCTTGTTTTGATGTACCTTTTTAATCATAGTTCATTTATAATTATTAAATAATACTACTTGAAAAAAAACTGCTTTACTTTCCAATTATCTCGTATTTATTTTTCATAAAAATGAAATCAGTACTGTAGTTAAAAAATCAAGAAGGTATTTTTGAGTATTTAGAAAATTTCAGAAAAATACCAATTATATATATATTTTTTCTGATATTGTGGGGACCAGTACTCCCTGTTCCGACCCCCCATGGGTGCAACGCTTATAAAAAATCATCGATGGTGCACCCAGGAGAAGATGAAGGGAGCCCTGCCCCCTCCATTTTTAGCTTTTTTCAGAAATTTTCAGGTTTCCTCCCCCTCCCAAAAGTTCCTCGCTTACCCACCAATATTATATATTGAGTTTGCTATCAGTTATTGATAATAATCAATCGTTGGATGATAGGTCAAAAAGGTCTTAAGTCATACTTTTCTCGGAAAATTTTTCAGTTTTGTTATCAAAAGATTGCTCAAAACCATGTTCAATGGAGTATTAACTAGTGGAAGCATGTTCTGTTCAGCGACGAATCGAAGTTCAATCGTATTGGATCTGATGTGAGAAGATTGAATTGCAAGGAATTTAATCCTCAATATACAGTCAAAGGTGCGGGTGGTAGTGTAATGGTGTGGGGTTGTATGTCGTGGCATGGAGTAGGACCATCGAATAAGCGGTATTATGAATCGGCATGTATACGTGGACATTCTAACAAGTGTTATGTTACCATATACAGAAGAAAATTTACCAGTAATTTGGATATTTCAGCAAGACAATGACCCGAAATATACGGCACGTGCAGCAATAAAGTGGTTTAGAGATAATTCTGTCACTGTGATCGATTGGCCGTCGTGCAGTCCAGATCCCATCTCGAGATCTCATATTGAGAATTTATGGAATGATATAAAATCAGAATTACGAAGAAAAAAAGTAACCCATAAAAACCAAGTTTTTATTATACTCCCTTTCTCATTTACTAGTTGAAACATTTTTTTTCACTTAACCTACGCGTTGGGCTTCGGTCTGGCGACGCCACGAAAGGGAGTAATAAAAAATTCCCAAAAATCTAAAATTATAGTGTAATCAGGTTTTGCGTCTACCACACGCATTGAAATATTTTCATACGACTTTATAAGTTGTATGTAAAAACCATTCAAAATTTGAAAAATCCAAAAATTTATTAATTTTTTTTAACGAAAATTTGATAGATCTTCTTGATCGTCGCCACAAGTCTGCTCGCAAAGTTTCAGCTCGATTGGATCACGGGAAAGGGGTTTAAAATGGATCCAAAGTTTTTTTGTCAGACAAGCAGACGCCACGAGTTAATATAAAGGGAGTAAAAAAAATAACACATAAAAACCAAGTTTTTAGTATACTTTTCTTTGTAAAATATAACAACAATTAAAGATGAATTAAAACATATAACATAACACTAAACTTACAGTAATTTAATATATTTCTAAAATTTCAGATGTTTTGAGCTTTGATAAGACACTTCATGCTTTGAAGATTAAATTCTAAAAACATTTGTCATACCGAAATTATACTATAATTATTAATTTTTTTAAATGAAAATTTGATAGATCTTCTTGATCATCGCCACGAGTCTACTTGCCAAGTTTCAGATCACGGGAAAAGGGTCAAAAATCGATCCAAAGTTTTTTTTGACGGCAAGCAGACGCCACGAGTTAATTTTTTTAAATAGAGATGTGAACACGGAATTTATGTCACATCAATATTCTTACTATTTTCAAATTAAGCTAAACGCTTGTGCTATGAAAATAGGACTAACTTGCTTGTCTGGAGTGAGATTCGAGCCTGCGACCTTTAGATCACGAGGCGAGAGTCCTAACCGCAAGACCAACAAGCTACTCAAAATATAAAGGGAGTAAAAATAGCAGTAATTTAAATGAAATATTAAAAATATTTGGATCAATATTCCGGTAGAAAGATGCTAGAAGCTAATAGAATGCATGTCTACAAAATGTGCATCAGTTTTAAAGGTAAAAGGGAACCCCACCAAATATGTATTAACTAAGAAATTGGAATAGGCATTAGCATTAGCATTTTTCACCAGCATGTACACCTGCGAGCTCTGGTCAAACTACAAACGAGTGACTTACGACCGTCTTCGCGTTCAGTACAATAATTCTTATAGAATATTGTTCGGGCTAGCTATTCCATTATTGCAGCGCTTCCGCAATGTTTTTCGAAGGCCAAGTTCATGGATTTGTCCCGCTCCTGAGACATTGTATTGCTGGCCTCAAGCTGAGGCTGGAGCACGGCGCCAGTGCAAGCGGCACTGTCATAGAGGTCTGGATCCGTAATTAAAGAGTGGCATCGGATACAGAATAGTTACAGATATGCGATTCCATAACCATAACGAGCAGTAGTGTAGCAAGCACTCCATACTATTACTATTATTTTTGAATTTTATTGATATTGATTATTGATTTAAGAACTTTGAAATTGGTATATGTATACATATATGTATGTGTATTTATTGTCAATTTTTTATGGTATATTTTATAACTATTTAATAGCTTTTCTTTTCCCTTTTCTTCTTTTTTCTTTATTATTTTAATTATTTCTCTTTTTTCTTTTTTCTTTTTTTCCTTTTTTATATTTTCTCTCCATGTACAATATAACATATATGTAATTTTCAAACTATATGGCAGACCAGGTGCACTAACAACCTGGTTACGCTGAAATAGACATTATTATTATTATTATTACTTAACGCCGGCCGCACACTGGATGCGTTTTTGTACGAAATTGAGTAGTACATATACGTACGAATACGCAAGTATATTCCTGACCTTCGAACTAGTATTGAACATCGCACACTGTACACGATTTAGTAGTGCGTGTACGCATGTATAGATGCCACGTCCGATACGATCCGGATTTGTTCGCAAATTTTTACGATTTCATACGATGGATATTGAAAATTTTGTCAATTTGATACATGACCACAAATGTTTGTGGGACCAAAGCGATTCAACTGTGTGACCGCAGATCATGGCGGAGAATCTCTAAAGAACTAAAAATACCTGTAAGTTAAATAATTTGGTTTAATAAAGGTGAGGTATAATTATGTACTTCGAACAAAAAAACTTTTAAATATTTCTCCGATGTTATAAGCTCTCGTTGCACTTCGATTCTCCCCAGCATTTGTGAACTATTAAGATACGATAGTCATGAAATTTGTCATTATTTAAGTCTGCCATAATAGAGTTTTCCAGAAGATACAGATTATTCATTTGGCACAAACGTTATTGGAAAATGCGAAAAATAACTGATTGTGATCAACGCAAGACGCAATCAATGTGCACGCTCCATACGTACGAAAATTATCGTACGAATACATACGTAATAATTCGTATCCAAAGTGCGGCCGGCCTTATGATGATGATACAATTATCCAATAGTAAATACTAAATACTGACCTACCATTATGCCGTTTCTCAGCACGGGTAGGTAGATAGGATAGAACGCCACACTTTTCCGTTCTGGCACTTTCATTGATGCACGCCCTTTGGTTGGTGGCACGCTTTTAACACTTCCGTACTTCAATATTAAAATTTGGTCTATCTGATCATGCCACGTCTTTTACTGGTGCTCTTTATTCCTGTTGTTTTCAACACTCGCCTCAAGAATTTTCTTTCCCATACTCATACGTTCCAAATGACCAAATATCTCAGCTACCCTTTATATATATATATGGTCTCCCACCAATAAGGCCTTATTGGTGGGAGACTTTCATGTCACCCGCGAACAAGTATAGTCCGTAACTTTTGAGGCCTTTTTAGCCTTGACAATGGCACGTGATACCGTGTCGAAACGTCGGCCTAGGTCTTCTCAGGGAGACCATTTACAGAAAACGCGAAGTAGTCGAGAAATTACTTTTGTTACATACAATAACGCTCGCGGAAACCTCAAGCAAAACATATATATATTATCCATACACAAGTTTATACTTCCATGGGACTGTAAAAATTTGAAAAAAATCCATAAAAATTAAATAATGTGCATCATATATATAAAATAAATTTTTAGATAAAAAAATACCAAAGTTGATCCCAGTTATATTATAGTAAAGTAAGAAATACAAATTAAAATAAATATTGCATTTCGACAAATAAAAAACAATTAACTGAAAGTATACATATGCGTACTATAGATTTCAGAGATTATTGACTGTTATTTGCAAAACTAATTTATTGTCATGGTGAATAATATAGATAGACATTAAATTATTATTGAGTTTAATTTTTACGCTACATCAGTGGCTTAACTAAAAAAAAAATGAGTTCCAAATTTATGTATTGTATATAAGACATCATTTTAAGCATAAAAAAGTTTACTTATGGATTTATCTAATAAAGATTATTATTAAATAAATATTAGTTCAAATCACTGAAAAAAATGTCAAAACATGCATTTTGAGCCCTTATCTTGATAAAATCCGGCAATCTATTATTATACATTCATGAATTTGGGTTGTTGCAGAAATAACAATTAACCTTTAATAAAGTTTTTTAATCAGAAATTTATTATCCGATAACATTTCCCGTGACATACAATAAAATCGTTTTGTTTTCTTCATTAACCTAAAACAACATACATTATTAAAAATAAAAGTTTATGAACTTTTTCCCTTAAACTTCAGCTTCTGTTAAAAGCATATTTGGTATTCCTCTGACGATGGGAAATTCTCTTCCAGTTTCGGGGCAGGTAAGGGATCCTTCTAGAACTTCGACTTCCATTAAAACTCGATGGACCCTTTTCAGGAATTCTTCATTCTCTTCGAAATTATCAATAATGGTTTTGGGAAGATCTTCACTGTAGCCCAGACTGTCTGCAGCGTTCCATAATACAGAATAATCTAGTTTTGGTATACACCTGCATATGAATTCAGGATTAAAATCAACTGTCGTTACTTTGCATTCCTTTGCCTTTATTGTGAGTGGATAACCATTTACCACACCTTTCACACATTTTGACGTCAACATATTATGAGTTATAAGCTTCATCGTGCAGTAAGAATATTATTATTAGTTTTTTGTCACAAAGTTATTTTCTATTGCAAATTGCAGGTTCAAAATGTATAATTGAAATGTCATACGATTATTCTCGCCTACTAGCAGGATACGTCAAGTCGAGCATGCGCCGGGCAACCATAGAAAAGAGGACGGGAAACGTCAAACGTCAAACAATAGAAAGAGAATAGAGAAAGAGAAACAACCATGAGACAACATCATAGATAAGATAATATAATAGACAACATCAAGAATAGAACATAGAAATGAAAACATCAAGAAACCTTAAAAAGATGTAAAAATAAAAGAGTAGCTTCTTAGTACAGTGGTAATGACCTGGTGGTAGGTGGTTTGAGCCCCTTTCCTGGACACCAGCAAGTTAGTCCTATTTTCATAAGCACAAGCGTTTAGCTTAGTTTGAAAATAGTAAGAATATTGATGAGACACGTATTCCGTGTTTGCATCACTATTTAAAAAAAATCGATGTTCCGTCATCTGGTAAATATTAGGTCCATACATATGAAATTGGCGTTTAGTATGGGAGGAACATAAAGCCGATTTTTTTTTATTATAATATATTTATTAATCAAAGTATGTACCATTGCTATCTATGCACTTTTGCCATCTCATAGGTAGTTCATCGATCCCTTTACTAAAAAAACCATTCGGACGGGAATCAATAAAATCTTTGAAGGCGGTTTGGACTGCCCCATCGGAGTTGAATTTTTTCCTTTGCAAGAAGTTATCCAAATTTCGAAAAAAATGGTAATCTGTTGGGGCAAGGTCCGGAGAGTACGGTGGATGTCTTAGACATTCCAATTGAAGCTCCTCTAATTTGGTAGCCGTCTGTTGTGCAGTGTGTGGTCTAGCGTTATCATGAAGCAGCAGTGGCCTAGAGCGATTAACCAGCCTCGGTTGTTTAGCAGCTAGCTTTTCCATCATGGTTTGCAGTTGCTGACAATAGACATCTGCCGTAATCGTCTGGCCAGATTTAAGAAAGCTGTAGTGAACGACACCAGCACTAGTCCACCAAACGCTCACAAGTAACTTTTTTGGATTCAATTTTCGCTTGGGGCATGGTTTGGCTGGTTCGGCAGGGTTCAGCCATTGCGATGAGCGCTTCCGATTATCGTACAGGATCCACTTTTCATCACAGGTAATGATTCGATTTAACATCCCTTCATTATTGTGCCGGTTGAGTAATGCAACGCAGCAGTCAACGCGCGTTTGTTGATTTGCTTCACTCAATTCGTGAGGTACCCACCTTTCAAGCTTTTTCACCTTACCAATTTGCTTCAAGTGTATTAAAACAGTTTTATCACTAACACCGCAGCCTGCAGCTAACTCGGATGTGGTTTGCGATGGATCCGCTTCCACAATAGCCTTCAATTCTTCATTATCAACTTTGGTCTCCGGCCGTCCACGGGGCTTGTTCTGCAGGTCGAAATTTCCAGAACGAAAACGTTGGAACCAAAAAACGCACTGTGTTTTCTTTTGCGGCACCGTCGCCATACACATCATTAATCCTTCGAGCCGTTTCTGCAGCACTGGTGCCACGGTGGAACTCGTAATCGTAAATAACGCGATATTTCAAGTTTTTCATTTTGTAAACTGAGTGACGCAAAGAAAAAAACAATTGAGGAAAAAACAAATGAATTATAATTTTCAAAACACAAATACATGAGTAAATAGCTGTATAAATTTGGATTTGGAATTCCTAACCAAAGAGAAGATATTTGAGATCAAATTTGCCAGTACGGCAAAACGCCAATTTCATATGTAAGGACCTAATATATGCAAAAAATTTATTTACCCTCAATATAATATTTTAAGTAACTATCAAAACTAGACACAGTAAAAATAAAATTTATCTCTTCTTCTTACATGGAACCAAAGGTATGTGTTCGAACCGACGGGTGATATTCTTCCTATCTGTCCTGGACGCTCAGAAGTTCAGAGCCTCAGTAACCCCGACCTTTGAACTTACACAGATGCTGACAGGACATTGCCTATTTTGATGACACGTGCCCTTGCGACAGAACTGTCACACTAGAATTTTGCCACCTGCTGATGTTTTGTCCCATTTTCAGCACACAAAGACACAAGCTGGAGACAGAAGTACGTCAAATGGAACGACATCGCAACCGTGATAAGCCACAAGGACTTGTGGAGAGGTGACATCCTTTTAAGTGAATGCAGTCAAGACATTGAAAGTAATAAATAATAATAATAAAGCGTAACGTTATAAGAACATATGTACAGTCCAACTCCTTCTGAGAGAGGTTCTCAGTGGTTTCCTCTCCACAATGGCAAATGCGTAAGAGTACAACGGACAAATCCCTTCCATTCTAACAAAGCTGATAGTAGGTAGTTAGCTATAAACTCTCACATAGTTATTTGCTTTATTTGCCTTGGCCTTGCTTACTATATAAGCCTTGTATATAGCAAGCAAGGCCAAATATAATTGCAACTCCTATCTAAAAAAAAATCTCTTCTTTTTTCAACCATTTCTCCACTGCTGGATGTAGGTGTCTTCTAATGTTTTCCAATCCTCTGTTTTTATCCACCTACGCAAAGGGGATAATATCATTGGCCCACCTTTTCTGAGGCCAGCTATTATTTTTTTCATGTCCCACGTTTCTACCGCAGAACTTTAGATGTCCATTTGTCTTAGCGAAAGGGCATGTTGAGAGTGGTTTGTTCGCTTCAATGCTAATGGCATCAGCTTAGACGACATGTCAGGAAAGGATCGATCCTCAGATTATGATGGCCAGGCTCTTCTAGTGGCTGTGGAAAAAAACAAAAATTGCACCACTCGGACACTGGATGCTCTTCACATGTGAAATCGACTGTCTTCAAAGAAAATGTGACGCAGTAATTGTCATTGACGGTGACTACGCCCCCGAATAATTATATTCGTTTCTGATTATTTTACAATATATATTTTTTAAAACAGCCGAAAATTATACATCAGCCTAATACTCAATCCTCAAAAATGAAATCCTATACACTGTTATACGTAGGTAATTCAATATTCTTAAAAATTTCTTGATTGATTGGCGATATATAAAACATGAATGCAACCACAGATAAGAAAAAAGATATAACAGTTACAAAAATATTTGTATGATAAAGCTGTCTTTCGTTGAAATGGGAAACAATTAAATATAGTGTTATAGCTACGAATATGAGAGATTGAGAAGCAAGGCCGCCACTTATCTTATTGACGAAATTTAGATACATAGGATAAACATATTTTCAACTAATTTTATTGCCAGAGCGGTAACTTTAAATGAAATATGCTTTTGACAAAATACTTCAAAAACATATAAAACAGCTATCAGTTTTTAAACTACCACTTTCCCAGGTAATAATAATATGTAATAATAAATTACCAATTTTTTCTCTATTTTCGTTGATTGAAAAAACCTTTTAATTTCTTACAGGAATCTCCGTCTATAGCACTCTTTACATTTAGATAATAGCTTCGATAAGCCAGAGAGAAAATAAATCACCACAAAATTCCAACAGCTGCTGACATTTTTATAAATTTGACATCACTTTGACATATTCTGTCATTTTGAAATAATGATTACGGTCTGTGATTAGTATTGATTTGTTTAGTTAATATTTTTGTGAATGTAAGTATAAATCTGTCTTTAGTTAAGAAAACAGTATGTGATTCAAGAATGATTATAAGATAATAATTGTATTGATTTTGCACAGGATTTAATATTTACTAAAGATATTATTGATCGATTGAATTATACGATAAACGCTGCACGTAGTCGTCTTATACATCGATATGTGCTTTAATTTATAAAATTATTGTTTAATATTTGTGAATTA
>JADDOH010005631.1:0-50299 GCA_016648135.1 Agrypnia vestita
TTTGATAATAAATTCATGTTCTTACGGAGAAATTGCATTGTTCGTTGCATTGTGTAATCAATTTAGTCAGCTTAGAGGGCTCATAAGTCGTGGGCCTCTCTATAAAGACTTCCGTATACGTTTCTATTATAAACAGCTTTGCCTCTGTTGACTATGATCTATCTTAATTGGCAATTTACTTGTTATCAATCGGAACTAACTGCTCACAGTACGCACACTTGAGCAGTTAGTTTCTGGCAATGAGAAAATGTGATATAGGTAACTCAGTTTGTGATAGAACCTTAAAAAATAATATTAAGATGTTTTAGGTTATTGACAATAATTTCTCGTTTTATTTAGAAGTCCCGTATGATTCTGTTTGGATAATAATATTGTTAACCCGGTGATATAACGTTACGGTAACACGATAATGTCTTGTAATATATTTTTCAATATGTATAAAAAATATTATTCCATTGCGAAATATCCTACCATAGAATCTTGAAAATCATAAAGACGACACCAATATTAAATCCGGTTAAATTTGGGGAAAATGCGATCTACAGAATGTGTGACAAACGAAATACGATAAGTGATCTTAAATAGGAGGTTGAATAGTCTTCTTCTTTATTTAGATCCTTGATCTGTATTGACAGGTCAGTCCTGGTTTTGTGAGAAGATGTCCAGCTATCTTTCCATTTCTTTAGTGGTCTCCCTGGTGGTCGGCGCCCCTCTGCAATCCCGCGCATCACGGCTCTGGGAAGTCTTGTCTGGTCCATTCTCTCGCCATGGTCCCTCCAGAAACGCCTTCTCTGCCTGCTCCATCGTACAATCTCTTGTATGTCGCAGGTTCTACCGATTTCCGCATTGAATACTCTGTCTCTGAGGGTCGTGCCCACAATGAGTCTTAGGTTCTTTGTCTCGGTAGTTCTGAGAAGGTGTTTAGTTCTCACAATGTCTTGTATGTCGCAGGTTCTGCGGATTTCCGCATTGGATACTTTGTCTCTGAGGGTCGTGCCCGCAATGAGTCTTAGGTTCTTTGTCTCGGTAGTTCTGAGAAGGTGTTTAGTTCTCACAATGTCTTGTATGTCGCAGGTTCTACGGATTTCCGCATTGGATACTCTGTCTCTGAGGGTCTTGCCCGCAATGAGTCTTAGGTTCTTTGTCTCGGTAGTTCTGAGAAGGTGTTTAGTTCTCACAATGTCTTGTATGACGCAGGTTCTGCGGATTTCCGCATTGGATACTCTGTCTCTGAGGGTCGTGCCCGCAATGAGTCTTAGGTTCTTTGTCTCGGTAGTTCTGAGAAGGTGTTTAGTTCTCACAATGTCTTGTATGTCGCAGGTTCTACGGATTTCCGCATTGGATACTCTGTCTCTGAGGGTCTTGCCCGCAATGAGTCTTAGGTTCTTTGTCTCGGTAGTTCTGAGAAGGTGTTTAGTTCTCACAATGTCTTGTATGACGCAGGTTCTGCGGATTTCCGCATTGGATACTCTGTCTCTGAGGGTCGTGCCCGCAATGAGTCTTAGGTTCTTTGTCTCGGTAGTTCTGAGAAGGTGTTTAGTTCTCACAATGTCTTGTATGTCGCAGGTTCTACGGATTTCCGCATTGGATACTCTGTCTCTGAGGGTCTTGCCCGCAATGAGTCTTAGGTTCTTTGTCTCGGTAGTTCTGAGAAGGTATTTAGTTCTCACTGTGTCCGCTCTTGCTTTGATTCCGTATGTCTTGATCGGTCTTATGCATTTTTTATATATTCTGACTATTCTTTCCACTAGCATACGCTTATTGGCCCATACAGTGTCTTTTAAGCATCCGAAGATAACCACTGCATTGTTTGTCTGATCTTTAACTTCGTTATACAGATCACTGTAGCTAGATATCTCCACCGCAAGGTACTTAAATTTCATAACCTGTTCTATGAGTTTATTATCCATGACCAGTTTACATCTACGAGGTTGTCTAAATATTGTAAGACACTTAGTTTTCTTGACTGAAATCATCATGAAATGATTACCTCTTGCATGCATGCAAGATGGAACTTATTTTCGGCCAGTACATTAGCACGTCAGCGTAACACACCACATTAATGATTTTATCACCCATCCTGTACCCGAGACCATAAACTGCGATAGAATAGTAAATGAATGAATTTCAGGAAGATATAAATTATTATATTACAAAATGTTTATTAAAACAATTTTTCTTGTTACTATAACAAATATTTATCATGGCATGGCAGCGTCTTTTACTTTCATGATTAAGCTATCGTATACATACATTACAATTAAAGTATAATATTATGTAATTCCTACATAAAAAAATCGTTGTTTATCTGTTTTTATATTTGAATAATTTAAAGATAACTCGAAATTTCTTCCGTCAGTATCGTTATCGCATTCAATACACTAATGAATTTATATCTGATACGTTGATACATTCAATTGTTTATGAAAAATAATTAAAAATTATAAACAAAAAGAATTTTTCACCGACTACCAAGATTACAATGTCACAAAAGTCAGTGTGCGATAAGAATTGAAATATACCGATATTTTCCAAGAAACATATATTTTTAGTTAGGTGCAAACAAGACTAACATACATACTGCCGTTTCTCAGCAGGGGTAGGCAGGGCAGGAGATCTCCATCCACCTGTCTTGACCCATCAGTCTTGTCTCGACATCAAATTTTGGATACCTTCACTCCCTTCGGTGACCCGACGAAGTCGCGCCCGACTAGGGAATGCAATCCCGAGTCGGGATTGCCCTTTCGGGATTCCTCGAGATTAATATTTCCAATCACTAAGGATCGGGATCCCGAAAACTTTTGTGTTTTTATATTTATATAGCTGAATAGCAATTAACGACGACGCCTTGCATTTTTATATCAGCAATTTTAATAAAATATCCATTATTAATCGTCGCATTAAAGTTTTTGTGGGCGTTTTTCCAGGCATCAATCAGTCAAAGTAGTAGAGTTAGTAGTAGTTTTTATAACAATGTTAGGTTGATAAAATAAAGCAAATATTATTCAAAGGTATTTTTATTATTTGAATGTGACATGAATATAAGTTTTAAGTAATTACTAAAAGCTCTATAGACACACACAATTAAACATACAAAACATAAAAAAAATTAAATCATCCACTTAATTAATCTATGGTTGATTTCGAAAATGGCTTCGTAGGAAGCTAAGCATGTCGACTGTTTTATCTAGGCGGCATTTTATTTCAAATATTAATATAATTTAATTTAATTATAATATAATTCAAATATAATTCAAATATAATTTAGCAGCTGAAAATGTCCTTTCGGAATCAACGCTGGTGGGGACCACTGAAAGTAAACAATATCGTAGGCGAATTCTAAATATAGGCCTCAATTTCCCCTACATTTTTTCCAGTTTTTTTCCAGAAAGTTTCCAATGTGTCGGTATCGGAGAGCATGCAAGGAGAATTAGATTTATATACTTTTAAAGCTTCTTTTAATCCCGATAATCTCGTCCAATTTTTCGGTTCGGGATTGATCTCGTAAAATGTCTCAAGATCTCGCGGGATCCCGATCTCGCGGGATCGGGATTGCATTCCCTACGCCCGACCAAGCCGCAATGACAAAGCCGCGAAATGAATATTAAAATTAGTAAAAAGAATATTTACTTAGTAGTATTACAGTATTAAAATTAAATAAATTGAAACATTAACTAGAAAAATAAGAACATAAATAAAAACATAAAATAAGAACATGAGCTAAGAAAATATTTTTTATTTGCAATAAATCAAATATGCATGGTTATTATTTGCATCATAAAACAAAGAAACACCAAGCTTTCGACACGGTATTGCTAGCCAATACTTAACACAACACTGGCAACGTTCTCACCCTGCTTTCGACACGGTATTGCAAACCAATACTTAACCACCACAGCCCTGATGATGGACCCTGCAATGGGATCCACATCACAATCTTCTTCATCTTCTTCAAAAATAGCAAAATAATTTTGTGATGACATTATAATTATGATGTAACTGCATTTCTAATACCATTTTGAAAAAAAATATGTTCCGATGATATCACCATGCATTAGAATAAAATAAAATTTTGTAACGATTCGATGACAACACGTTGAACAAAATTCACGTTGAGAATTCACAAGTGAATGCTTAGTTTTATAAAATTTTTGATTAATTATTTTATAATACGCCCAAGTGTGTACTTAACCACGGTGGATTTTCAGAGTAAACAAAAATATGTTTAATCATAAAACGCATTGCAAAATAAAATTATCAACAAAGTACAAACATAAAAACATCATTGTCGATTGTGGATAATTGGGTAATATGTTACATTAAATGTTATAGAAATTTTATCCAGTATTATTTATATTACGATAATAAGAGCGACTCAATAATTTTCAAACAATATTGTTATTTAATATTTAAAAATGTATTTAATGTAATCTTTTGCTGTATTTTTGCCTCCATGATTTCATTTCTGAAATACTGTTCTTTTATTTACATACTTTGTATTTATATTATTTTTAATTTGTTAAATGTATTAGTGATGGTATTTTAACCGGTGACACACTAACCGTTATTTGAGATTTGTATCTGATTGCGTCCATGATTGGCAAGTATCTTTTTGCAATTCGACGGGCAACCATCGGCACTAGGCAATAATTATATCTTAGTTATCAATCATCGTAACAATCAGATACAAATCCCAAATAACTGTACCGAAAATAAACGGTTAAAATAACGGTTTAACCATCACTAAAATGTATTCCTCCGTTCCAGGTGTTCACTACTACTCGAGAAACCTAAAGGCGGAGAACATCAACCATGAGGTGGCAATTGGAGACGTAAGTGCAAATTGTTTACTAACTCATCTGTTTACATGTTTCCTAATGTTACATGTTGTATTTTACATATTTCCTCATGTTACATGTTGTATTTTACATATTTCCTCATGTTACATGTTGTATTTTACATATTTCCTAATGTTACTTGTTGTATTTTACATATTTCCTCATGTTACATGTTGCGTTGCTTGGCGTCATTAATAATATTTTATGTGCGATTCATAAAAAAATATTTATTTCAATTATTATGATGTACTTGCCTGTCTTTTAATTATTTTTCGCTATTTGCGGTCAGGTTAGCGATATTTTTTCTATAAAAAAATTAAGAGCATGGTTAAAGTTATGCTTAAATCTATCTAATGCTCACATTATGAACAATAATAATTATACTATGCACATAAATTCAATATTTTAACTACACTATTAATATATTGTGTGGTAAATATACTAAGCGATTACGTTCTTTTTAGGAAAAAATATCATTCTAATTTATTAAAAAAATAATTTCAGACTGAAAATATTTATTGGTGTGATGAGAATATAAAAACGAAATTATACCCTTAAACCTTCTTTTTACTTTTATTACTTTTTTCGGAGCTGTCCAATTATTGATAAAATAATTGTCTGTTGAAAAATTTGCTATAAATTTAAATTGTGTTGGAAATATGAAAAATTATTATTGCAAAAAAATCCTACTATTTTTGATATTCCTGAAATGAATTCAAAGCGAGAAACATATTTTTATTGAAATTAAATGTAAATCCAACTGATTGGTTTTTATTGGAAAAATTTAAAACAAACGTAGAAATCACTTGTATAGTATTTCATATTTATTTGCTAAAACTCCATGTTGTATGTTGTATTTCACCGGTAATTTTTTGAAACCTGTTTGTTTTTGTTGCGTATCTATTTATTTTACTTTTCAGGAGTACAAAATTTAATTGGCGTATGCATGTAAAATTCAGTATGGTTTCAATATTCAATTCGGTCTTGTTAATTCGTGATGTTATTTCTGGATAGATATTTCAACAACTGCTCGATTGCTCGACAAGCCAATTGCTCGACAAGCCAATTGCTCGACAAGCCAATTGCTCGACAAGCCAATTGCTCGACAAGCCAATTGTCCGACAGCCGATTGTCCGACAAGCCAATAGCCCGACTTTCAGAAATAAATATTTGCATACGAAAATGTGCATAAGTTATTCAGCTGTTAAAAACATCAATCTATCAGTTAACAATCAAAAACTGGTGGGTTAGATATGAACTTAAGAAATTGTTTCTCGATTAAATATTAAAATTTTATAAAATATAATATGCTTCCTTAACATATTTTTCATCCATACGACGCTTCAATTGACATGTTCAGCAAGTATTTTGAAATACAAAATGTGATTTCTTGTGCTAGATTCCCTCTCAAAGAGGAAACTTTTTTATACGAGGTTATAATTTTATGAATTTCTATATTTTTAAATAAAAGGTGAGCTAATGCTAAATACGTTTATGAGACTTCATATGCACCTTTTATCAACATAAAAGAATAAGGCTTAAGTTGGGCATTTCTAATAGTCGGTTTATTGTAACAACTAAAAAAATATTTTTATATGCAGTTAGATTCTAAGAACGCAGTTACGTAATTTCGTCCCCAGAGGGATGATTAATTAATTAAGATAAATTATAGATGTTTCACAGAGGCGAAGCTATGAATATAAACTTAAAAAAATATAGAGATCGTCACTATCTATAACGAAATCCAAGGGACCGAGCAATTTATTTCGTTATAGAGAGTTTTCGTTATATATATATATTCCATATATTTCGTTATATATGGAACAAAATTAACTTGTATCCGCGTAACTAAAGCATAAATAATTTATTTATCTATTTACACCATTGTTTTAAAGTAGTTATAACTATTAAACTAATATAAATTAAAACTTTATCAAGTCAGTCAACTTCGTTTACTGTCGCGACCCCCAGGGCGGTCGTCAAGTGTTACTAGGGTAAAAAGCAAGGGTTGTAGGTCATATACTGCAATAAAAGTACAATTTTTTACCTGAGAAGGCTGTAACTGTTTATTTTTTAATAAATTTTCAAACCTTGGTTGTATTTTTGAGACGTTTAGAATCAAATAATTTTCAAATTGAAGCCTGTTTCTCTTCTGAGTTTTTATATTTACCGTTTCAGATAACGTTAGTTCACATATACAGGGTTATTTGTAAAACATTAAAAACCTCGCAGGACTATTTTCCTGCCTTAATTATGAGTCGAAAATGTTTAAGCTATTATGACCTAATATCAATAGTTCAGGAGATATGTGACATCAAAGTTTGCATTTTTTTTTTCAATATTTCTGACTTATTTTTTGTAAAACGTTGGACTATCATTACAGTAACATATATCGAATATGAAAAATTTATTCCCTTAAATACAAGTCAAATAAAAAAATAAAAACCTTCGAATTCCAATTGGAAAACATTCCAATTGAGATTTTTTCAGGGTTTTTATCATTTTATTTAACTTGTATTGAAACGAATGAATTTTTCGTAATCGATGTGAGTTACTGTAATGATTGTCCAACGTTTTACAAAAAAGAAGTCAGAAATATTGAAAAAAAATGCAAACTTTGATGTCGCATATCTCCTGAACTATTGATATTAGGTCGTAATAGCTTGAACATTTTCGACTCATAATCAAGGCAGGAATATAGTCCTGCGAGGTTATTAATGTTTTACAAATAACCCTGTATAAGAAATGGCGAATGGCACTAAAATTTTTAAAGCTTCACTTCAGGATATGCTTCTCTTCATACAGAAAATGTCAACCTTCTCTAATCAGCCGTTGAAGTCGTTTCTGTCAACATCACGGGCCTCTCGTAAGTATTTCATGTATCCTGAAGTAAGAAAATTCCAAGAAACTCCCTTTTAAATGTCCCCTTTTTAGCGGGAGTGTACAGATTTTTTCGCTATAGACAGGATATTTTTAACAGGTGAATAATAAATAATTTAAGTAAATGAAGATGAAATAATTTTTTGTCGGGAAATTGGGCTGTCAGTCAGTTGGCATGTCGGGCAGTTGGCATTTACAAATAGTTGTCAGGCAATCGGCTATCGGGAAGTTGACCCAAACCATTCTGATGTTTGTCATAACGGTGATTCTCTGCATAACTGGCGCAGAATTTATTTAATTTAAAGCGTTATCGGCTTTATAATTAAACTACTCCGATACGCGAATTTGTGCGCAATTTAAATAGTTGGTACAGCAGACACACTTGCTTATTAATCACCATGATTAGATTAGATTTACCACCGTTATTAGATAACTTCAAATATCTTTTAGTATTTGACTTTGCTGAGTTTTTTTTGCGATTCATTAAATTTCAGTCATGTTTTCAACCAATACTACATTTATGAATCTTTTTATTTTTTCACTTGTCATGTCCAGTATTTTTATCACTGTCAAAGTATTAGATTTTTATAAATGTAATAAGTTTTATTATTAGAAAATTAATTGCACTGTTAGAAAATTAATTGCAGGAGTTAATTACATTGTTAAATGAAACATTTTTGCGATTCATTAATGCCAGTTATTATGCATAAATCCCTAATTAGAGATTCATTAGAATTATTATCAACAATCAGATCACCGAATTAGAAAAAATCAAAGATAGTGTCTTAATCTCTGATATATCTTCAAGATCTAAATGGTTTACTTGATACATACATGTATACATACGACAAGAGATACGATTTTTTTCACCTTATTTTTCTAGAATAAAGACGAAAAATTATAGAACTGATGACATTATACAAAATCGTCAATAAAAAACTCAATACCGTCTCAAAGATAAGTGAACATCCCTGTGCAATCACTTAGATCTCCAAGACTATTTCATACTAAGTTCTATAACACCAATTTACCCTATTTCTTTCATCTACCTAGAATGATCAATAACTATAACTAGATGTACCTACTCCGTATGACACAGGCTCATTTCAAAAGTTAAATATTTATAAATTTGATTGGCGGTCATAGAAAAAATTATATTCCCCCGAGAACTACTACACGGCGTTGCCCTACACTGTAATTTGAGCCTCCAAATATTCGTGAATCCAACTATTCGAATATCGAGTAGTTAATGATAATATATTCGAATATATTCGTAAAATTTTTAAGAAAGGAATAATTTAAGGGAATAATTTAAAAAAACCACAACAATTGTAGCATGTTATAAAATAACAACAAAAAATATATTGAAAAATAATGTTGAATTTAGAAATGCAAATTAAAAAATAAACACAAAAAAAAATATCTCAATATCTGACAAAATTTTAGTTATGTTTATAAGTATTACTTCATATCTCACACCCCACGTGCAAGTTTTTTAAAATGTATAACTTCTCGTTTGTCGGCTCAAATATTTATGAAAGCTTGATACTAAAAAATAATAGAAAGCCGACTCCATCGTTGACAAAACAAAACAAAGATAAGCATAAGACTTTCAAAAAAGGCAAATGCAAAAGATGTCCGACAATTTACGGCGTTTACATCTTTGATGTTCGACTTCCATGTAGTTGAAAATGCTTGCATATGACTTTCGCGGCTCGTAAACCTTTGTGCGAAAACTCCCGCGAATTTATCTTCAGAATTGAAACGGGCCTTGAAGATGCAGTCGATGCTGAGGGGAGTCGAGAAGAGAGTGCTCCATTCTGATCTTTATTACCTTCCCCGCGCCAGGTACCTATCGGCGGAAATCCCTCGAACGTCATATGTTGTCATAAGTTTTTAACGTGAAGGAATAAAACGGAAAAACAAAGGACGGGTGGGGGATGGCGGAGAAATCCATAAGCCGGAAGTATGAGTTTGTTCTGTCTGGTATAGTATAAATGTCCGCCAGAGGGTTGAGAGGATATAACACGATACACCAAGAAGAGAATATGCAAGAAATGTTTATTAATAATTTACATAAATTGATGGGATCCAAGCCACTTATTCATTCATTCATTCATTATTACGCCTGTACACAGGTACGAGATTTGTCTCAGTAACTCGTATCGAGAGTGCTTAAAAGACATTGAAGGTGACCCATCACATACCCTGGGCTGTTATGCGCCGAAGCGTCCATATCGGCCCAACACGTTTGCCGCCTGGTTGGCATTATTTTACGCTAAAGCGTCCTCCCTGCATGGCCTATGGTCCCCGCAATACAAGAACCAAGACCAGGCGAGTCGGTCGCGCAAAACCTTCAATGTCCCAAGCGAAAAAGTCTTTATTTCTTAAAAGGGTATAACAAAAGTACAATAAAAGAACATCTACAATCTAAAAAATACAATATAAGAACACCCGAGGAGACATCGCACGGGACAATAATAAATCAACACCCCTCCTTGGAGGGAAAGGGATAAAACAAAAATAGAAACAAGTAGAACTTGTGTCAGAAGAGGGTAAAACCATCGGTAAGACACCGATTGAGGAGAAACAACGTAACAATTGACAAAATATAATACAAAACAGAAAAATGCTTAAAGGACAGTTCAGAGTTTGTGACAGTACATGCAAAGCGAGCAATGACTAACTATATTTCGTTATACACTTGCCTATATCTAGTGATATATATCCAATATGTCGACCCAAACCATAATGATGTAAAAACATGATTGAGATTTTTATGAGACTTGATTGAGACTGCTGATTTTCGACTCAATTCACTCTCTAAGACGAGAATTATTATTATTTTTTTAAAATAGAGATATGAACACGGAATACGTCAAATCAATATTCTTACTATTTTCGAATCAAGCCAAATGCTTGTGCTTTGCTGGTCTGCAGTGAGATTCGAACCTGCGACCTTTGGATCACGAGGCGAGACTCCTAACCACAACGCCAACAAGCTATGTACTCTTATGCTATCATAAGATCACATCAAGTATCAGAGACTGCCGTAAATGTTCCATTCGACAGATATAAATATTTGTTATCTATCGAATAAATGTTTGTAACGAATCGAACTTCGTGGTTTGAGTTTTCTGAAATTACTGAGACTTATTTTATCGTGGAAGATAGATATGGAAGATAGAATACTTAAAAGCCCCACATCGTCACAAGTACAATAAATTATTTCAAAGCATGCATGAATAACTCGGACAAATGTACCATTCACATGATCGAGGAAATAAGAGAAAAAATAAAGTTAAATTCTTTCAATTGTATGCACGCGTACTTTGCTTTGCATTCTACGTCCTTTATTCATATTACGTACTCACCCGTTACAAATGCACTGTATTATACGATAAAAACACGGCCCAAATTCTTTTCAGTTCGTTTTGTGCTCGATAGCCTGTGCGGTCGATTTAGTGAGTTTAATTTATAAGAGTAGACTTAATAATTAATAATGTTTATTTATAAGAGAAGGTCTAATAAATAATTAATAATTTCAATTTATAAGTGTGGATTTAATTTACTCAAACAAGTTTACGAAGTCAATGGACATCAAATTGGGTGAATACATAATCGTTGTTACCTCTATGTGAGTTAAGTTTTAATTTTTAATAATAATCATTTTATAATTTTATTAACTTTTACTGGAAACAAACACATTGTGGTGAGACACAATACAGGGTTATTTGTAAAACATTAATAACCTAGCAGGACTATATTCCTGCCTTGATTATGCGTCGAAAATGTTCAAGCTATCATGACCTATTATCAATAATTCAGGAGATATGCGACATCAAAGTTTGCATTTTTTTTCAATATTTCTGACTTATTTTTTGTAAAACGTTGGACTATCATTACAGTAACTTATATCAAATATGAAAAATTCATTCCCTTTAATACAGTCAAATAAAAAAATAAAAACCTTCGAATATCAATTGGAATTTTTTCAGGGTTTTTATCATTTTATTTAACTTGTATTGAAACGAATGAATTTTGATGAGTATGATGAATGTATGAATTACTGTAATTATAGTAAAACGTTTTACAAAAAATAAGTCAGAAATATTTTTAAAAAAATGCAAACTTTGATGTCGCATATCTCCATAACTATTGATATAATTGGTCATAATAGCTTGAACATTTTCGACCCATAATGAAGGCAGGAATATAATCCTGCAAGGTTATTAATGTCTTACAAATAACCCTGTATATGTTTAAAATAAAATAACACTTTTTTGACACCACCTATTGAATGAAAATTGAATTAAAAAAAAATTAATATAAAATAATTAAAACAGAATTACAAACAATGGTATTAAAATAATTCAATTCGTACATCTACCCTAAATATTAAATCAGCATTAATAGTGAAAACTGATAACAGTAATAATAAAATTAATTCGTCATATTCTCAAAATATTCTATAATCAGGTCCTATTCTAAACGACCTTCCCTTTAATCATTTATTTATTTGTATTCACATATTAAATTCGAATGTTGGATATTTTTTCATAGTAAAATTTAATGTGTGATTTTTTGTATTAATATAAATGGTATTTTTATCGCAACTTACATTCAACGTCTCAATTATTTTACATTGGAATTCAAAAATAAATTTTTAGAGGGATTCATAACATATTTGGTTTTTCACTGGTCATTTCAAACCTAAAATATTTTTATCAAATTAATAAAATATATTACTTTATTAAATATGTTTATTACTATTTTAGTTATTAATTATATATCTGCAAAATGACTTTTTTTTTTACATTATTTTAATTAATAACACTATTATTTTATTTTTATTGTTTTACACTATTAATTTATTGAATTATCACCATGTTTCGTGGCCAATGGGTACAACACATAATATATTTTTTAATTATACGCACCGATAGGTACTAATGGAAACAAAAGTAAATATTTAAGAGTTGAACACATAATTAGGATTTTTTTATAGAATCGATACCCTGCTCATTATCCCAATTACGAGCGTCTTCAGCACGCTCTAGCAACTTGAATATGTATATTATATATTTAGTGTATGAATGTAAAGTGATCGTATAGGAATATGTAAATAAATAATTGATTTCACTCGGAAATCATTATCACCGCACAACAAAGGGGATGGAAGACACCACTAATAACCCCAGTCTTTTGTCTATTTCACCCTCTTGGTCGCTAGAGAATTCCACCCTGAGGTATTTGAATTCGAATTGCTTTGTTCTGCTCGGATTCTGATTGTGCATCGATCATAATACAACCACTAATTGAGATAAAGCGATTCATGTAAATTTATTTAATTTAAATTAACATTTAATTTTGTCATAAACTTAATAACCAGATATATATATTGTGGTGTATGAGGAGTGCGTAGTGATAGTGTGAAAGAGATGAATGCATGCGGTAGGAAGCGGGGGAAACGGGCGACGCCATTCGGGCACTGACGGTCGCACGCAGAGGATTGTTTATAAATAAAGTGATAATTACTGAACAAGATCGGGTATTCAAATTTCTTCCTTATTTCAAAGAAGACTTATCATACTCAGGAAGTGATTATACCACATATATATTAGACCCACTTATTATATTTCGCTCAGAACTCCTTAATTCACAATCAAAAAGAGATGACTTTTAAAAAAGCGGAGTTTCGTACGGAGATTGTAATAGTAAATACATTTGTCAGACTTCTAGAAATCTCAACATTAGACTAAAAGATCATCGCCCTTGTCTACCCACTAATAACTTTACCGAATTCTCGAACCACATTTTGGATAATAATCGTTGTTTTTATTTAAAATATGACTTTTATTTTTACTTTGTGACTACATACACAGTACTATTTTTTATTTAATTGAATATTGAGAATATATAAAATAAGTACATTTTTTTAATTTTTTTACATTTTAGTTTTTTCGCTATATCCTTCCAAAAAAAAAATCTCTTGTGCGTATAACCATAGTTTCGAGAGGAGAGGACTGCTCCTTATTAATAACTCATATTGTGTCTAGCGCAAGGTTAAATTAAAAATCATATTTTTTAATATTGAGTAAGTATACTCAAAGTATAAAGTAGTATACTATAAAGTAAGACATACTCGTATATAAAAAGTCTGCTCGTATATTATTGGCGCATTAGAACATGCACATTACAAGTGTAAGAAACGTTCATCAACTCCTCTCCTCTCCTCTCAATATTCCCGTAACAACCACCTATACATTAGTAATTCCGGCTCCTTTTGTCAGTACATAATTAGTTAGTTATTTATATCAATTACAAGAAAACCAATTACCAAAAATTCATTTTGTAGTTATTGATGACGTAATTAATTATTTATTATACATGTAAAAAAAATCAATAGATATATGAATGTATGCAGCTACTTTACTTCACCTGTCGATGAGAGATACTGATACTCTTAAAATTTGAGTAGTAAAATTATAAAATATAATTAAACTCATGTATAAATGACAATGTTAAAATTTTCCATCCATTTTGATAATCAAAATCATGAATAATCTTTACAATTTTAACGGAAAATCCATCAATAATATAACTAAATAACATTTTTTAAATGTACAAGCATCAGTTAATATTCAAAATGTAGAGTTTTATCCTGAACATTGCGATTAAAAGAAAAGCTGAGAATTTTCGCCGTTCATACGACGACCCAACTAATCTTCGGTCAAGACAACAAAAATGCGGGATTGTAAGCAAAAAATAAAAATTTCAACTTTATGTCAAAAATATAAGTCTTCTGTTTTGAGCATTTTTGTTTTACATTTTAACTACTAATAGACGATTAATATGAAAAAAAAGCCAACTTAGCAATCCCGAGTATAATAGACTTGTCATTTGCCATGTACTGGAAACCATGTTTGTTCAAGGCCAGGAATATTACAGGTCTATAGGTGCTACGTTTAGGATTTTCTTATTTATTTTTTAAATTTATTTTGAACCACCAAAGATCAAATTTAAATGTTCTTACGTATTACACCTTTGACTTTTCAAGGATGACCTCAAAAATATGGCTAGACTAAAGCATACAAATAAAAATATTTACAGAGGAGTTCAACTTAGCGCAGCGTCTTTCTTGAACTATGCGGTTCCGAATCCTAAGATGGGCAAAAACCGGTGGAAGAACCCAACTCACGACATCTGATAAAATCTTTGAAGCAGGGTCTATTCCTGATATGCACTAGAATTGCCTCGGGCCAAAATAGTTAGCAACAACTAGATCATCGAGGCCGTCATACGCCATCAGCTGCAAGTACATCTCAAATCAAACAAACGCGCAAGCTCAATCTACAAACACACAGAATTAGAAGTCGCCTCTTAGGCTGGAACCGAGTAAACGCGCAAAACTCAATAGCCTCGCAATGTAGACGCGTATATCCTGCGAGGATATACGCAAACAGCCGCGTGTATCCTCGCGGGATATACGCGACTGTAACCTTTGAATATGTATATAAGATAAGTCCCTTACTTCTTTGAAGAATGTAAATTCTTGAAGATACTGCGTGAAGAAAATGTATGTGTTAGTTTTCTCGCCCTCTTCTATTACGTCTATCTTGACTTCCTGTTCTTCATCTTTCGACTTTCATCTATCACAATAAACTTCTTCAAGAAATTTTCTCATTTCATCTCACAAGATGTCCATAAATAAGTTCTATTCTAGATGTGTAATTACTAATTTCGTATAATCGTATAATAATAAAGTGTTTGCATTGAAGTTATTTAACTAAGGAGTAGGTACTAGTGACGAGTCCGCTCTGTACTAAGTACTACGATGTAGTACTACATTACATTGAAGTGTACACTACACATCTTTTGAAGTATAGTGCACACTACAAATTACAAAGTTCACTACAGTTCAAAGTTATTGAAAGTACTTACTTCAAATAGTACACTTCATTTTAAAGTGGACACTACAAAATAAACACAAAGTTATTGAAAGTTCGAGTACATACTTCAAATAGTACATTTTTCATTTGAAATTTTTGGAAAGTCGATGTAGATAAATGAAGAAATTTTTGGAAACCGAAACAGCTCTCTCCTATGGTTTGAAAAATTTTGGGATCGAATGAAGAAATCTCTGGAAACTGAAACAATCCCCTCCCCCCCCCCCAATGGTTTTGAAAATTTTCTAGTAGTACACTTTTAAAAAAGCTCTTCTTGTAGGCCATTATAATTTTTTAGTACTACAATTAGTTCACATCATTAATACTACAATTAGTTCACTTCATGTGGTTTTTACTACAAATGTAGTGTACACTTAGTAGTTTTCAAACTGGTGAACGTGTGTCTGTTGTAGTCTTCATTTTGAAATGTAGTTTTTCCCTTCGCTAGTAGGTACAATACATTATATATGATACGACAACATCCCTCACGACACTTCTCCGACTTCACAGTCAGACTTGCGAGAGAAAAAATAATGACTTATCGTATTCAGCAAAAACTTATCGCATCTCATTCTTAAGCTGTGAAATCCTTTGTATACATTTTCCTTCGCGAAATCCAACAGAAAGAAGTTCAAATGCGTCCAAAGATAACGCGGCTGGGAAACTTTTTATAAGGCAGATTGCGCCGTCTGTCTGGATACTTATCTTCGCAATCACGAGAATGCGGATTATTTATTCAAATCGATCCCACGTGCTGAAATTCCGAAACCGAAGCGATAGGCCCGAACTAAATTCTCAATTGTAGAATAAGATGAACGATTACGTACACCAAAATGTTCACTTAGATTGGGAAATGTTGCAACGACAGTTTTCTCATTTTTATAATGGATTTTCACAGGAATGACATATGGATTCAATTATCTTTCCATACTTAAAATTTTAATGCTTTTTCAAATGTTTATTGCAACTCCCTGATCTAAATGCCAATCCAAGAAAAATATTAATAATTAAAATTTAAAGCTCTCTATCAACTTATATAGTAAAAAAAACATTATTCATTTGGTAAAGGGATGGATACATGCAAAAAAATATATGTAATCTTTGAATTTATATACATATTAGTAAAATAATAAGAAAAGTTAAGTTAATAAGTTAGGCTTCGATACCCTGAGAGAGAAAAAAATTGACAGAAATTGGGTATTTTTTTACAAAGAGATGAGAAGAGGGACCCACCACCCAAACAGGACCATTCTATGAGCAATAGCTCCCAATAGGCCCTTTCGCCACCCATGTTCGGCATTTTTTAATGCTAAAGTGGCCATGTTCCCCGCCTGAGTGCGCGCGGGACGGGGAGGCGTCCACACAAAATCTCTTTTCCGTCTCCGAGACGCAGTGACAAATTATCTATTAAGCGGGAATTACAATTTACGTGTATACAAGAAAAGCTACAGTTGAAATACAAAATATTAATGCACCAAGTCATGCATAGTGACCAACAAAATATTCAATGCAGTATTGACACCGGACACATGAGATACATAGAAATACAAGAAATAAATTAAATAAAGGAGATGAATATTATAGTATCATTTTATTGTAAAAATTTTTTTCCATGTCTATTTCCGTGCAGCTCCTCACAACAATCTAAGAATTTTACTCACAAATTAAATATTCATTAGTAGTCGTCGCGAATTGTGAATACATTATTAAAATCCGCTAAAAATTTATGTATCGTTGAAGTCTTAATTAACAGCTCGGAACGCATTAAGTCGGACTTTTGGCAACGTGAGCAAAATTCATAAAAAATCTTTAAATGAAACGTGTTGCATATATTTTAAAATATCGTCATCATTATCATCGTCATATATTTTAAATCTCATATCATAAAAATCGTTAAATGAAATAAATCTAAATAATTCTATAAGTTATTAAATTACCAAAACAAGTTAATCAACTGGCAGACTTTAAAAAAATTATATTAAATTTAAGGTAGCCGTGTAACCTAATATTTTTTCGTGAGTTAGATTTTTCTGTATGTCTTTCTAATTGATTAATTAATTTGGTTTGAACTGTATATTGAGAATATTACAGTAACAGACACGTGTGGGATGTAATACGACTAAAATTAGATTGAGAGGGCTGGAACATCCGATATGCCCTTATATAGATTATGGGGGTGAACCTTGAACTATCACAAAACATTGCATTTTGTCACGTACTCCAGAATAGATAAGTTCTCCGGATGCAGGGTGCACGTACCTTGCCCCCCGGGATGATAATACCCTCATCAAATGCTGGACCAAACAGATCGCCTCGAGTGACAAGATTTACCTACGATGTAGTAAGACCAATATTTACAGTTCTTAGAAGGAAATTTCTGACATTAATTCGTCTGTTATTTGGTCACCTTATTTCACAACACATGTTACGAGAATCGAGAGAGTGCAGTAAAAGTCTCTACGTATTTTGTCATACAAAGCTGGTCAACACAATAACCTTCACAGCTACGAAGATCGACTTGCCTTTTTCAAGATGCACAAACTTGAGTCCCGACGGAAAATATCCGATCTCGTTGTGCTACACATGATTTTCAGCAGAGCTATTGATTCTCTTTCTCTATCTGACATAAATTTGCATGTTAAACACCGTATAAGAAACCCGGAGTTCTTTAGAATAAGCCAGCACACTAATAATGTTGGTTACTTTTCTCCCATCACAAGGTTATGTCGCACATATAAAATGTATTGTGCTGACCCTAACATTGATGCTGATATTCTTGCAGATACCTTATCATCGTTCAAAAACTCACTCATACACAACATTCATTTTCTCAACGATGATCTGAACTTGCAGATCCATTAAATCAATTATTTATTAAATACTAATCGCACTACCTTCAAACACTATCATCATCATCATTATTCTTGGCATTACAACCCTTGGTGGGTCTTGGCCTCCTCAATAATTTTCCTCCACTCATCTCGGTCTAGTGCCAGCTCTCTCCAGTTTCGAAGCTCTAAGGCAGAGATATCTTTGAGGACGTTGTCACTCCATCTTAGTTTTATCCTTCCTAAGCTCCTTCGCCCTATTGGCCTTGAGTTCAGCAGGAACTTTGGTGCTTGATGCTCGGACATTCTCTCACATGACCCAGCCACCGAAGTCTTCCCAGTTTTATAAATTTTGTGACGTTTGGCTACTTAAATAGAGTATATAGCTCATTGTTGTAACGTCTGCGCCACACTAAATATACAATACACATAAATGTACATGTAAAATATACTTAAATGCAAAAATACATGTTACTAGAGCGTGCCGAAGACACTTGTAATTGTCTTCATTCATAATGTTTTAGTATTAGATTATCATTATTATCCTGCTATCCTGTTAGTGTCTCTAATAAATATTTTTAAAAAAAGGGACACCCGTTTTTTGCCAAAGAGAACACACATCTGTGCAGGAATTTAAACGAGAAAATGTAAATGAGAAAATTTTTGCGCGAATTGCAATAAAAGGCTACCGTGGAGTAAGCCTTATTTTATTGTCCGTCTAACTCCAGATCAGTACCGTGATTTCGCAAAAGCTCGCTATTTACTGAGGCGCGATTTTTCCATTAGTGTTATGTTGAAACGTGAAACAATGCAAATGAGTATATTTCAACCCTGAAGCATATTTTCCGAGCGCTGACAGAAATTGTAAACTTTTACCATTGTTCAAAAGTTTGTGTGCTTTTCCATATCGGCATAATGTGGCGAAACACAATCCAAGTATATAAAAAAGTGTACATGAATATATTGTTAAAATATAAACTGGTCTATAAAAGGAGTTAAAAAAAATTTAATAACAATTTTTAGGCGTTTTCTTGTACATATGTGAAATAATTCGGAAGTACATCATATACAGAATGTCCGGTGAGTGTCTAGTGACAGTATTGGAGCCTTTAATATCATAAAATGTGATCAATTTCATCGACAACATAACCCCTTTATGTCATTTTCCTCCAGCCATAATGAAATGGAAATGGTGTATTAATTTGCTATTATCTACCCATGTAGAGGTCCTATAAATATCAAAAAGGTCTCATTTGAAAGATAAAAGAATAACGATGAATATTGCGTTAAGTATTTTACAAATTTAAAAAAAAGACAAAAAATTGTTGGACAAAAAAATTACGAGAAAAAATTATTTTTTGACATATAGGGGTGTTTTGTCGATGAAATTGATCATATGTAATGCTATTAAAGGCTCCGACACCGGTCACCGGACACATTGTACTTACTTACTTACTTACTTACTTACTTACTTACCATCACGCCGTTTCCCCGCGGGGGTAGGCAGAGAGGATAGAGCGCCATACTCTTCTGTCCTGACATACAACTTTCGCTTCGTCTACATTCATACATCTTCGCATGCAAGCTCGACGGTTGTTCAGGCTTCTAACAGGACCATCTTCCAGTATCTGGTTAATCTGGTCATGCCACGTCTTCCGTGGTCGCCCTCTCTTTCTAGCGCCGTCAATTTTGAAACACATTGTATACATATATACATTAAAAAGAATATTGCTTAATACTCTTCTTTAAGAATATAGATGAATCATTACCAGCGGTGACATCTATGTATACTATATCATGGGATTACTAATTTTCGAACACAGATGTCTCCAGCATTGTCCCTTCAAATATTTGTAGAATACAGAAATATAAATAAAGAACATACTAACGGTCCCTACGTATATTGGCGAGTCTAAAAAAATTCCATTTTCGTTTTGCTATGGTAAACTGTACAATTTACACTATATTTCGGTCTACTACGGTTAAAAAAAGTAATATTCTTTTTAAAAAAAGCAAGCATATAGCAGTTTAAACTTTTTTAAACATCATTTGAAAATATAGAGTAAATTTGATAGTTAACGATAGTAAAACCAAAATATGATTTTTGCATTTTCGACAATATACAGGGTTATTTGTAAAACATTAATAACCTTGCAGGACTATATTCCTGTCTTGATTATGAGTCGAAAATGTTCAAGCTATTATGACCTAATATCAATAGTTAAGGAGATATGCGACATCAAAGTTTGCATTTTTTTTTCAGTATTTCTGACTTATTTTTTGTAAAACGTTGGACTATCATTACAGTAACTCATATCGATTACGAAAAATTCATTAGTTTCAATACAAGTTAAATAAAATGATAAAAACCCTGAAAAAAATCCAATTGGAATTCGAAGGTTTTTATTTTTTATTTGACTTGTATTAAAGAGAATGAATTTTTCATATTCGGTATAAGTTACGATAGTCCAACGTTTTACAAAAAATAAGTTAGAAATTTTGAAAAAAAATGCAAACTTTGATGTCGCATATCTCCTAAACTATTGATATTAGGTCATAATAGCTTAAACATTTTCGACTCATAATCCAGACAGGAATATAATCCTGCGAGGTTATTAATGTTTTACAAATAACCCTGTATAGTAGGGACCGTCGATACATGTAAACAACTTTAAAAAAACTTTATAACGTGTGGATATTCTTACGGTGGAGTTGGTGAATGTTGCATTGGTAATGTGATCATACGTGTGAAGCCGGCTCAAACATGTCATAAGCCCTGTAGCTACCCTTTAAATACATGCTTTCCCATATAAATGCCTATTTCTCGCCTCGTTTCTGTGAGACTTCTATAATTTATTTAATATCATTAAAAAAGTAGGTGCTCACTCATACGAACGTCAACGGTGCGTGCAAAAAATAATATTCGTGTAATGGTAACAGTATGAAAGTCACGCACACATTTTTTTTATGTTTGCCCCTTACGTTGTGGGTTTACCCTTTTCCTAGATTTAAGCAGACGACAAACTTGTCGAGAATAAATTCAGTTAGTCGAAAGGAAACATTTCAAATCTGTGGATTTCTCCGGAGGCGGTGGTGATGGAACCCCGTTTTACCTCGTGTGTCGGGTGACTAAATTTTTATGTCGGCAGGTAGATACGGCCTTACGTTTTTTTGCAATTCATTTAAATAATAAGTACTCACTTTACGTTTTATATATCTGGGACACGCGTCGTAATGCTCACAGAGAATGTATGCAAGTACGTTGTATCGGGTTTTGTGTTTATTTATTAAGAAAATTTAGTTCAGTTATATTTAGCAATTATTCTGATACCAAAGGTAATTCTTACATCTATTTTTAAAAATTAGTAAAAATTGCATAAAACGCTTCTGCAGTAACTAACCCGTTTCCGAGAGAATAGAGTGCCACAGTTTTCTATCCTGACTCACCACTTTTGCGTCGTCTACCCTCATGCGCACTCCTCCATTGTTTCAGAGGGCCATCCGGTTTATCTTGTCAGGCCAGGACTTTCGCGGACGTTCTCCGCACCTATTTTTCTTTATATTTATTCCAGCGTAGCCAGGTTGTAAGTGCAAGACCTGGTCCGCCATGTAAATTACCTACGCGTTACATTTAGATTATATTTAAGCATAATATACATACAGTGAAAATATAAAAAAGAGAAAAAAGAAGAACTATAAAATAATATAAACCATCAAAAAATAAGATATTGAATACACATACACATATAAAAGCAATTTCAAAGTTTTCAAATAATAAAGCAATTTTTTGTAAATCAATTAGAAGATATACAGAAAAATCTAATTAACGAAAAAATATTTTAACTGCTACTGGGAATTGAACCAAAAGACCTCTAATCTATCCGGGGATGGCGCGTTATCCAATTTAGCCACGGCAGTTTGATAAGTTAACGAAAAACTTTTGACATTACATGTAGTCTCTTTTTAATTGATTAACATTTTTATATCCTTTTTAATGCAATCCGCCTTTTAGAATGCAATAGTCACAAATATCTTTGTGCGTCTACCGCTAGAGGATGCCAGAAATTATTTTTTTCGTTTTAATTTTTGGAAACATTTGATAGAGTAGAATGAAAGTCCGTTGATTCGAATCCCAGTAGCAGTTAAAATATTTTTTCGTTAATTTGATTTTTCTGTATGTCTTTTCTAATTGATTAATAAAAGTTTGTTTAATAACAGAACTTTTTTCGGTTATTTAACATCTAATTGATTAATAAAAGTTTGTTTAATCACGGTACTTTGTTCTGAAATTATGGCTTCACAACAATAATGTGTTTTCTTTAATATATTGTAACGAGGCTAAAAGGAGTCGCGCTCTTCTGACAAGGTGACAGTTGTTTGAAGTTGGCACAATGCTACCGAAGAATCTGGAATCACCTCCAACTTTCGAGTGACGTCTGCAAATTTCCAGCAAAATCTAGAAATTACGAGTACTTGTAACTAGTAAAGTCTGTAGTAAAGTCTAGGAACTTCTCGAAAACGCGGGAAGCGTCTCGGAATTTCGATAACAGAATTAGCTACTATAAGTAAGACACGCGGAAGAAAATTTTGGAATTATTTTCCGTGCACGTCTGACGGCAATAACAGAAGCCAAGGTAGCCGCGGGCGGGGAGTCAATCCGGCCAAGCGAGCGGTGGCGGCGAGAAGCCAGTGATGCCAAGCGAGCGGAAATTCGACAGCGATTCTAGAAAAAAAGAAAACCGAAGCGAAATTAATAAGTGCGGAAATTTGATGGAATATTCTGGGGAATAGTGAATAAAGTGTTAAGGAGAATATAAAGTGTCTATTTACGAGTGATAAATTTGCGAAACAATTTAATTTAAGGAATATCGTTACATTTAATAGCGATAAGTAACCTTGTATGTTTGAATAATTAATTAATCGGTATTCAATAAATCATGTTTTAAATCCCAGCGTTTTCATTATTTCCTCCTGCAGCCACAATACGTGATAATATAATCATAAAAATTCTAAAATAATATTAATTTTATGGAATGCCTCAGGTCTTGTTACAGTACCGCTCGTTACGGTTATGGAATCGCATATCTGTAGCTATTCTGCAAATGAGGCCATTCTTTAATTAAGGATCCTAATCTTCATGACAGCGATGCTTGCACCAGAGAGTTGGTGCTATGCTCCAGCCTCAGCTTAAGACCAGCAACACGATATGTCAGGAGCGAGATGAATCCAAACATAGCCAGCCCGAAGAATATTCTGTAAGAATTATTATACTGAACGCGAAGACGGTCGTAAGTCACTCGTATGTAGTTCGACCATAGCTCGCAGGTGTACATGCTGGTGAAGAATGCTTTAAATAGGATGCTCTTCACCTCTCTGCAGCATCAGGAAAAACGACGAGAAAGCATGTTTATACGAACACTTAGCTGCCTCCTTTGTCGTTCGATGTCATCATCGTCCTGTCCAGTTTCATTAAAGATATGGCCAAGAAATTTTCCTTTTTTGAGCACTCAATCTCGTTCCATTCAGCTATACTGGAGGGATATTATTTAACCCTTTTCCATATTTGAACGCCACTATATGGCATTATATAGAATATTATGTTCATGGACGTAGGTTTCGCAAATCTGTAAGAGCTGTCTTATCGCTTTTATAGATGGCGCTAATATTACCGTGTCGTCGGCGTAGCTAAGGTGGTTCACATTTGTCCCGCCTATATAAAAGCCAATTTTCAAATCTGGTAGTTGCTCGCTTAATTCTCCCTGTATAAATATTATATGTTTATATATATAATATATATATTATATATATATATATATATATTGAAGAGAATTGGCTACAAACATCAGGTAGAACGCAGGTAGAACGGCTCGAAAGCGGTATCTTCCCACCGCACTGAGTTCTCTTGCTGTCTATGCCAATTGTCGAGAACATCTGCTGGGAGATGTTTCGGAGATATATTGCCTTCAACAATTTCCTCATATACTTTCCTTATCATTCTCATCTCGCTCACACGTTTAACATAAACTATCTCAGCGATCCTTTCTTTATTTTATCTACTAAATTTAAAGGCCATAAATTTAGAAAATATACTTTTTATATACACTGAGCTACGAGCCAAATCGTATCGTAAAAACATATATACTCGTCGGCATATATAACAAATTAACTATCCGTGACGAAAGCAGATAGGATAAAACGCTACACTCTTCTATTCTGACACACCACTTTTACTTCGATCATATTCATACACCATCTCAAGCACGCTTTTCGATTATTGAAGCTTTGAACATGGTCATCCAAAATTTTTTTACTCATCACGCTAGGTCTTTCGCGGACGACCTTTGTTCCTGTTGTCTTCGGCACTCGCCTCATGAATTTTCTTCCCCATCCTCTCCTCGCACATGCGTTTCGCATAACTAAACCATTTCAGCTTTTTTTCTTTATTCTATCTACTCCGCTACAGGCAGATTACGTTAACATTTGTTCATACCTCACTTTCACAGATTATCCAGAAGTGTGGTTAAACGAGCCTTGCCAATTTCAGGCTCTAATTCTGTATAATAGAGTTGTCACCGGCACTCCATTATGAATCGCCACTCTCTCTTTGAGGGACATATTCTTGTTGACCATAATGGCATTCAAGATACAATTTATTTTATTTTCCGCAGTCAACCTCGTCTCGATATCCCTCTCAACATCTATAGACGTACCACTATAACTTGGCGTGCGGGGGAGGGCGTCCCAATCGCGTAACAGAAGTTGTCAGGGTGTAAATTTATCACACAATACATAATGTACAGAATGTCCGGTGACCGGTGTCGTATTAAATACAGAAATTTGGTCGGGCAGCACTAAAGAAACCATGCAGTAATGGCGGCCGTTCTATCTGTCAAACTGTCAGACAGTAATATCGGTCCATTATTCGCTTTTTCAGCTTCGCAAAACTTTAATACTTCATTGGCAATTGTTCTTGCACCATCCCGGACTGTTTAGGATGTTTTGGACATAATAATTCAGTGTATATTGGTAATCAAGATATCACAGCTCCCGACCAAATACAAAATTGAACTAAATGACAGGGCGAGGGGTTACCGCCGGGTGCGGGCGGGGCGGGTTTTAGTTCAAAATTCGCCGCACGCCAAGTTACGTTGGGCAAGCAATAGTCATCATACTTTCCAAATACACAAAGTTGTTTGATCCCTGAACGAATCATGTACGATGACAGACACGATTGCCACCATCGCACGCGGGTCGGAGTTAAGAAAGAAATATTTTTTCCTTCTTAATCTCCGCCGATGACGATTTATCCTAATTTTCAACGGATTAAAACTATACAACGACCTGCCACAACAGACTATACAACTGACCACTGACAAATTCAAAATAGATGTGACAAAATGCTTAAACTTGGCCAACTATAAAAAAATGATTTTGTATCTAAACTATATTATTATTATATTCCTATATTGAATCATGTAAAAATGTTATCCATAAACCTTTAGGTTTCTATTATATTTTAAATAAAAAAATAATAATATAACATACCCGAAATACACTCCAAAAACGATCTACGTACACAGCTGAAAATTGTACAGAGTACTTGTATATCGAGTGGTGATCCAATATTCAATTCTCCCGGCTTCGTCGAATTCGGAAACAGATCGATCCGTCTATTTTCGAAAGGCTTAAAACAGGAAATGAGATACGTCGGATATCGTAACTACACGAAAAATAATATCAATTCTCAATAGAAAAGACACCAGCACACTTGCTTCCTAACTGTCAACTGGTCAGATTTAATTAAGTTTTAAATCCTGAAAATTTATTTTCCATAATCGATATAAGTTACTGTAATGATAGTTCAACTTTTTGCAAAAAATAAGTCAGAAATATTGAAAAAAATGCTATCTTAGATATTGCATATCTCCATAAATATTGATATTAGGTCATGGTTGCCTGAACATTTTAGACTCATAAAGTAGTCAGGAATCTACCGGCAAAATTTCTACTGCTAGCTCTGGAACACCCTGTATATTTTTGACATTTTTGCTAATAGTATAACTGTTTATAGGACAAAGCTGATACAATTGTTTACATCCCAACGAAATGGAAATGGACAATAAATTTTTCTATTTTACCTTTAACTATTATTATTTGTACCTTTAACTTTATTATTATTTTATCTTATGTTTTTATATTTTTCTTATGTTTTTCTGTATTATTATTATTATTACCTTTCAACTATTATTATTGTAACTTTTAACTTTATTATTATTTTAACTGTCTTATGTTATTTTAAAAAAAAAATTATTGTGTATATTGTAAAAGCCCATAAGGGCGTTAAATAAATAAATAAAAAATATAAATAAATAAAATAAAATAAAATAAATATTATTATGTGAAAGGTACTTCTTTGCCGTATATTGAAATAAATAAATAATATTATAACTTTCCTTTGCAAATGTTTTTAAATTTCTCGATACGATATTCCTGAGTAGGTTCATCTTTTAATCCAAGCACTTGAACTCGTTCGATGTGCTGAAACTCTTTGCAGTAAAGTTTTCACAGCGAAAATTTCTTGTTTACAACACTTGGTTATACGGGTCGCTTGCCGATAACACGTAGATAAGTTTCGCTAACGATAATGTTAATTTTTCTTCTTGAGGCGGGCAATTTAAACTTGAAATTGTACTGCATCTGACACATAGCTGATTTCATGATTATGTTTTAGAATAACTAAAAGATATAACTTTATGTGTTTGACCACTCCCATTTCATCTGTAATCATCAGAATTAAAAGAAAAAAGATTATCAAAATTGATACTATAATTTAGTCCTTGACGTAGGGGTTCTTAAAAATATAGATTTTTGATAAAATGGCGGGCGTTAGAATTTATAATAATATTTTTTAGTGAAAAATTAGGGTTTATTATGCAGATAAAAAAAAATTCTATAACAAAGACTAGATAAATGTATAGAATAACCACTATGAATTTCATCAAGTTGATCGATTTAGTGGTTGCCGAGATATTTTAGTCACCGATTTTCAAAACATGGTTTCGAGTAAAACGCGTTTGAAAATCGAGCAATGAATAAATCGCGAAATTTTTCAATTTAATAAAATTATCGATTCCAGGTCCATAATATAAATCCTCCACCTAGCTAAGAATTCCCAAATCATTGAGCACTCTTCAAAAACATAACAAAAACAGATGTAACATTTCTATTATGAAAGAGCCCGACTGGCAGCTATCTGCGTGTAGCGTGGCGCCGTGTGGCGCGGCGCGTAATCAACAAAGGGATGCCACTGTTATCAGCTATAACTTTTTTATTTATTTGAACTTTTGCTTGAAATTTTCACCAGACATTCTTAAGACCTCAAGCTTTAAGAAAATGCAAATATTAGGTCCTTACATATGAAATTGGCGTTTAGTATGGGAGGAACATAAAGCCGATTTTTTTTTATTATAATATATTTATTTAATCAAAGTATGTACCATTGCTATCTATGCACTTTTGCCATCTCATAGGTAGTTCATCGATCCCTTTACTAAAAAAACCATTCGGACGGGAATCAATAAAATCTTTGAAGGCGGTTTGGACTGCCCCATCGGAGTTGAATTTTTTCCTTTGCAAGAAGTTATCCAAATTTCGAAAAAAATGGTAATCTGTTGGGGCAAGGTCCGGAGAGTACGGTGGATGTCTTAGACATTCCAATTGAAGCTCCTCTAATTTGGTAGCCGTCTGTTGTGCAGTGTGTGGTCTAGCGTTATCATGAAGCAGTGGCCAAGAGCGATTAACCATCCTCGGTTGTTTAGCAGCTAGCTTTTCCATCATGGTTTGCAGTTGCTGACAATAGACATCTGCCGTAATCGTCTGGCCAGATTTAAGAAAGCTGTAGTGAACGACACCAGCACTAGTCCACCAAACGCTCACAAGTAACTTTTTTGGAGTCAATTTTCGCTTGGGGCATAGTTTGGCTGGTTCGGCAGGGTTCAGCCATTGCGATGAGCGCTTCCGATTATCGTACATGATCCACTTTTCATCACAGGTAATGATTCGATTTAAAATCCCTTCATTATTGTGCCGGTTGAGTAATGCAACGCAGCAGTCAACGCGCGTTTGTTGATTTGCTTCACTCAATTCGTGAGGTATCCCACCTTTCAAGCTTTTTCACCTTACCAATTTGCTTCAAGTGGATTAAAACAGTTTTATCACTAACACCGCAGCCTGCAGCTAACTCGGATGTGGTTTGCGATGGATCCGCTTCCACAATAGCCTTCAATTCTTCATTATCAACTTTGGTCTCCGGCCGTCCACGGGGCTTGTTCTGCAGGTCGAAATTTCCAGAACGAAAACGTTGGAACCAAAAACGCACTGTGTTTTCTTTTGCGGCACCGTCGCCATACACATCATTAATCCTTCGAGCCGTTTCTGCAGCACTGGTGCCACGGTGGAACTCGTACTCGTAAATAACGCGATATTTCAAGTTTTTCATTTTGTAAACTGAGTGACGCAAAGAAAAAAACAATTGAGGAAAAAACAAATGAATTATAATTTTCAAAACACAAATACATGAGTAAATAGCTGTATAAATTTGGATTTGGAATTCATAACCAAAGAGAAGATATTTGAGATCAAATTTGCCAGTACGGCAAAACAACAATTTCATATGTAAGGACCTAATATTTAAAAATCGTTTTCTTCAAAATGTCGGGGTAGGTATTCCCCCTTAAGCAATATTTGGTAGATTAGACACATTACTCATTCTCTCAAATGATACTTAACCAATATCAATTCTTATGTAGTGAAGATACGAATTTACTTACTGTAGGTTATTTTCTATCAAATTCATAATCTGTTATTATGGGGATTGAATTAGATAAGTGTGGTTTGGCCGATATGCTGATGGAGGGAGAAGCAGGAGGTGTGGCTGATTTGGATAGGCGATTGGGATGCCTATCCTCATCATTCCTGTCCTTTTTGTTCCCTAGAATCTTTACCTGAAAATCGACATCTTCCACCTTTTGCCGCAAACGCCCACCTATAGGCAAGCACCGAAAATTTTGTGAACACCATAAGGGCCGGTCTTATAAACGAAATACCAAATTTCCGTTAGTAAATCGACAATTTACTAACGGATTGCCGTTCGTTTATAAATGACTTATAAAACTTTTTTACCGTCCGTAAGTATCGCAATATCGTACTGCTCTTGTCTATGATTTTAGAGCTGTCAGAGGCGAATTATATCTCTTTTCTATGGAAACGAAACATAACTTCTATAAACATAGCCTAAAATTTCTCGCTCGCACCGGATTTTTGGGATACTTCCCACAACACTACATTGGCAGTAGCCTTTGAAACCCCAACAAAGTCTGCAGCAGCTAATAATATTGATCCAAGAGCATAGAATCTCAAGGCAACATGCAATTTTGTGGTTGATGATAATGTCAGATTCCTACGCGTGCGCCTTTTTACATTTTGCCCAATATCTTCTAGATGCTGTCAAGCAGACTTTTTCGACAAACGAAAATGGTTGATAAAATCTGCGTCATCTAAAATATTAAAATAATCCACTCGTAAATTGAACATTCTTTGTCGTCGAGATTGTACTTCATCCGACGAACTTGAATATAATAATAGCTGGACATCCCTATCTGAAGACGTTTTCCTTGAAAATGTAGCAGCGGTCAGTACAGTATATGTATACATGTTAAACAAACATCATAAAATGCAAATTGACAACGGATCTAACCTTAAAAAATAATACGTCAATATGTCATACTTCTGTCAGTTTCAACTAACGAACGGTAAACTGGTGGTTCGACTGTCGGTATCGGCCGTCGGTAAAATTTTACTAAAATTTGACTAACGGATTATTATAAGACGAAAAAAGTGACGTTTGTATCACATTTCAGTTTATTTGGTCTGAAATTTAACTAACGGACGTTTATAAGACCGGCCCTAAATGTACCAAACAGTCAGTTGTTTTCTGTCTCCCGGTCTGATAATACCGCAACGATATTTAATCTGTCCACGTCAATTGATTTGGACGTTTTTTCCAATTTGTGTTACCATCCGCGTCTAGAACTAAGAGTGAAAATAAAGAAGATTCACAGAGGAGAAATAGCGGAAAAATTAGAAGAGAAATAGCAACGTTAATCCTGCATGCCTTTGCCGCCAGCTAAGGTAAGACTTCATTCCTTTCGTAGTCAAAGCCGTTTATCGTGAATCTATTTCTCTTCTCTGTCGCGCATACTTATCGAGCGCTTACTGTTTCATTTTCTATTTTCTCTTTTTATGCAATTAAGGACGTGTGTACCTACTGTATATGTATATTTTAGATTTTTTATCCATAAATGGAGAAATGTCATTGATGGAAATTATAGTTTGTGTTGTATACAGGGTTATTTGTAAAACATTAATAACCTCGCAGGACTATATTCCTGGCTTGATTATGAATCGAAAATGTTCAAGCTATTGTGACCTAATATCAATAGTTTAGGAGATATGCGACATCAAAGTTTGCATTTTTTTTTCAATATTTTCGACTTATTTTTTGTAAAACGTTGGACAATCATTACATTAACTTATATCGAATATGAAAAATTCATTTTCTTTAATGTAAATCAAATAAAAACCTTCGAATTCCAATTGGAAAACATTCCAATTGGAGTTTTTTCGGGGTTTTTATCATTTTATTTAACTTGTATTGAAACGAATGAATTTTTCGTAATCGATTGAGTTACTGTAATGAGAGTCCAACGTTTTACAAAAAATAAGTCATAAATATTGAGAAAAAAAAATGCAAACTTTGATGTCGCATATCTCCTTAACTATTGATATTAGGTCATTATAGCTTGAACATTTTCGATTCATAATCAAGAAAGGAATATAGTCCTACAAGGTTATTAATGTTTTACAAATAACCCTGTATACATATGTCCTAACGCAAGGAATACAACACAAGCACGTGGTTTTTTTATGTATGCCAAAGCAGTATCACTACTAACACGCGTACATAATTACACGCATCCTTTTTTTAAACATAAATACAAATTATTGACAGGTCTTTATAGACCCTTTATAGACTGATAGATAGCTCTAGTAAAGTAGACGTTGCAAAATAAACATTGTAGTAGAGAAATTAGAAAAAATGTTTAAAATAAAATTAAGAATTTTATCACTGAATGATTGGGCAGTCGCTTCATGGTACAACATCCTCTGTACTACAAGCGTAAAGCTTAAATAAAAAAATAATAATTAAGCTTGTTAGTAAATAAGCTATGCGAGATATAAAATCAGCGCCCAAGTATGGATTGCGTGGGTTCCAAGGTCAACGGTCCCTTCCCCACATCGGATATCCCTCTGGCATAGGCTTCTCTGTCCTGTGCTAGCCGGAATAGTTCCTCCACTCCATATATTCCGTTCCATCCCCTAATTATTCCACACCGCAAAAACCTTCAGTTTTTCCTTCCATAATGAGATACGGCGAACCATATTTATCGAGAATGTGTCCCAAATATGCCAACATTCGCATTTTAATATTGGCTAACAACTCTCTCCTCGCGCCAGCTCTTCTCAACACTTCAAAGTTGATTGATTATCATACGCCTACTCAAATATTTAAATAAATAAAAAATCTAATATTTAAATAATTAAATTATATAATGTAAATTAGGTGTACAAATAAGTTTCCACCGTTCGACAAAAGTTGACGCCACCAGAAAGTTGGTTGAAATTGTGAGATGGAAAATATCATTATCGTAAGTTTAGACATCTGTCAATAACATAACCTTAAAATATTAGTGATTTTTTATCAGTATTGTCACGTGTCGTAGCTGCAGGAGGAATTAATGAAAACGCTGGGATTTAATACAGTATTTATTCAATACCGATTAATTAATTAAACTAATGTACAAATTCGCTTATCACTATTAAATGTAACGCTATTCTTTCAATAAAACTTTTTCGCAAATTTATCACTCGTAAATAGACACTTAATATTCACTTTAACACTTTATTCACTGTTCACTAGAATACTCCATCAATTTCCGCACTTATTAATTTCGCTTCGGTTTATTTCGCTACGTAAGAACTTTCTAGATCGCTGTCGAATTACCACCGGCTTCTCGCAACTCGCCGCTACCGCTCGCTTGGCCGGCCTGGCCCGCAGCTGGCGGCTGCCTTCGCTTCTATTATCGCTGTCAACGCGCACGGAATACAACTCTGACTCTTCTTTACTCACATGTGCCGTATTTATATTCGCTAATGCTCTGATTTCGAAATTTCGAGGCTTTTCCGCGTTTTCGAGAAGTTCTTCGCTTTCCAGACTTTTGGAGATATTTCTCGTAAGCCATAGATTATGCTAGGCCGTTCTGGAATCTTAGTTAGTATTGTGATCATTTCAAACAACTATAAAGTGACGTGAGTGCGTGATTCTTTTTAGCTTCGTTACAGTATAATATATTATTTTGTATGAGGAAATATCGAGTTTTTAGCCGAATAAACGTCATTTACGAAAATTTTTGATTTACTTCGTTAAGTTATCGTGAGTGGTATCAAAAGTTTAAGAACGGTGAATTGGACATCGAAGACAAAGAACGTATCAGAAGGCCAAAAGTGTACGAATACGAACGAAATCATTACTGGGGACAGCCCCAGATAACACAATTATTGATGAGATTGAGTCGAGCACTCAAGGAAAAACGCGCCAAATACAACTTCAGACACGAAAAAATTATACTCCTGCATGATAATGCTCGTCCACATGTTGCAGTGCGGGTCAAAACCTATTTGGAAACACTCAATTGGAAAGTTTTTCCCCACCCGCCGTATTCACCAGACATTGCTCCTCCTGATTTCTACTTGTTTAAATCAGTGACGCATGGCCTATCTGATCAACACTTCACATCATATGAAGATACCAAAATTCTTTCGATTCGTGGATAGTCTGAAAAGATGAAGCATTCTTCCGACGCGGCATCTGTATGCTGCCAGAAAGATGGGAAAAAGTAGTGGCAGGCGATGAATAACTGTAGGTTCCGTCTTTCATAATAGATGCCCAATTTTTGATAAAAAATGACGGGAATTTATTTGTACACTTATATAGTTAAATTTCAATGATTAGTTTAATAACATTTCGCTTCTAAATCATGAATGAATTATAAAGAACACATCCAGGTTGCCGTTACGGGATGGTATCTCATAGTAGTTTATAGGTAGAAGAGAGAAATAACCTAGACTGATGTTCTAAAACGTGGTTTGAAATTGAGCTTGGCTTGTAATAGTTTAATTATAATCGGACAGTGAAGTTTAAATATATTTGTGAGAGGGGTCCAATTTGTTTTTGACACAAAGTATAAAATTGTACAGAGTTGAACATTTTTTAGGCAAAGACATGTATAATGCAGTTAAAGTATTTATTCTTGCATAATTAAAACCCCTAGTAAAAAAAAGCTTCGTCATCATCATCCTCTTGTCATAGTATGGTCGGGGGCCCAAAGGTGACTTCCATGTACTGTTTCTGTATGAGTTAGGCCCGGTTTCCATAAAAACCTTTGCATTAAACGATTTTTTTTTTTGCTTTAACCAGTCCAAACCCAATATGTCTTCATAAACATTTTTTGTTATTTCTCCCAGCTTACCAAGAGGGTACTTCTTTTTATTTGTTCGTCTGGCCTCTCAGGCCACCTCATTTTAAATTTTTCTATATGTAGGAGTAGGGGCGCCATGCCGCGTGTGTTTATGTCGGCACCTCTCACTATATCCATCAGTGTAACTTTCACCACTCCCCTTAGAAAATTCATTTCGACAGATTGGATCCTTGCTCTCACTGCCTCAAATTTGACAACCATACATATATTAGGGTGGGCCTGTAAACAGATTTGAGAACAAAGTTCAATAATCCGTTATTTTATAATAAAGTGCGACTTTTTTACTAAGAAATTATATTTTGTTTTATTTTATTTTATTTTCATTTATTGGTTTTCTTACAGCCATATAATTAATCAATCTTGAAAAAAAACAATAATTGATGTACACAGTTTTGGGCCAATTACAAGAAAACATATATACAATCGATAAAAGAATAAGAAAAAACATGTCCAATAGTGAGTTTGTGTGAGTGTGTGTATTTGTGTGTTTATTTATTTATTTATTTATTTTGTTTTGGGAAAAATTAACAGCAAAACAATCTTAAAAATTTTCCACTGAATTTAAAAATTTACTTTAACATACATTAATAGCGAGTGGAGAGGGTGGAGGGGAATGTGGGACGGGAGTAGAAGGGAAGATATAATGTACAAATTAGTTTAGGTGCGGTAGTGTAGATATTGTTTGTTTTATGTTTCATGTTTTATGTTTCTTATTGTTGCATTGAAAATGTTAATATTACCGAAGAGTAATTAATTTGACCTTTCCATAATTGTTTAAAAATTTACAAGCTCGTGGTGGAACCAGCAGTAGAACCACTGCGTGGATCAAGAAATTTCCGTAAAGTCATGTCTTTATATTTTTTTGGTCTGTGTTTATTGACTAATTTGTAGTGTCATTAGGTCCGTGTTATCTCGTCCTTTTTCTAAAGACACAAAGTGAAAACTTTCGCGTCTCTTGTCGCTTGTATCAGGCGAATCGCTTAGACGTTGTCTATGTCGGAGAATTAAGTACTTTTTTCTACTCTGTTATTGCGAACTTCCTAATTGGATGACAAGATTGTAGATGAGAATTTCAGTCAACTTTTGATTAAGTATTTATAAATGGTAATTAGTACCGAAGTACCGTGAAATTTTTGCGTTGCTCTGAGAACGATGTAATGTAAGAACAGTATAAAATTTCATTGGTTTTAAAATAATTTAATTACTGTTTTTTTAACAAAATAAATACATGCTAGAAATATCGAACTTAATGCTTTAAATCTAAATAGTCATTTCCAGTTATGAAGGAAATGTTCGAACCATACATGAGGACTGGTTTTAAAAGTGTTTTGTAAATCCAATTCTTAGTTTTCTGGATAAGCAGGTAGGTTTCAGATGCTTTCGAACGGCCTATATCATATAAACATACCATAGTAAAAATAAAAACACTTATTAATAATAAAGTATTTCAGAGTTTGAAAATATTAGGATTTGTACAAGATTTTAAAAACCTCAACACACTGAAAAGTATTCTCACATCATTAGTTAGGAAAGGACGAGTACAAGTCGACCATACAATCGCCATAATATACAGGGTTATTTGTAAAACATTAAAAACCTCGCAGGGATATATTCCTGCCTTGATTATGAGTCGAAAATGTTCAAGCTATTGTGACCTAATATATCAATAGTTTAGGAGATATGCGACATCAAAGTTTGCATTTTTTTTTAATATTTCTGACTTATTTTTTGTAAAACGTTGGACTATCATTACAGTAACTTATATCGAATATGAAAAATTCATTGTCTTTAATACAAGTCAAATAAAAAAATAAAAACCTTCGAATTCCAATTGGAAAACATTCCAATTAGAACTTTTTCAGAGTTTTTATCATTTTATTTAACTTGTATCGAAACGAATGAATTTTTCGTAATCGATATAAGTTACTGTAATAATAGTCCAACGTTTTACAAAAAATAAGTAAGAAATATGAATAAAAAATGAAAACTTTGATGTCGCATATCTCCATAACTTTTGGTATTAGGTCATGATAGCTCGAACATTTTCGACTCATAATCAAGGCAGGCGTATAGTCCTGCGAGGTTATTAATGTTTTACAAATAATCCTGTATATGCACTTTCACACAATAGAAAGTTAAATTGACTCAATTTTAAGTTTAATGAGTTTTAAAATTGAATGAAAGAAGGATTACTTCTGATCTAAAGTATTGACAGCTCTGAATTATAGCAACTTATTAAGATCCGTGCATCTGTAAGGATTACAAAAACAGTATTGCCGTATTACTGTAACAATAGTGCGAATAACGCATCATGGAACTCTCCAATACTCGGAAATCGAAATCTAGGAATGTATACGAATCGATATGTGGAATATTTTTGAGTATGTTGCCTGGTTACAAGAAAAAACTCTCACTAGCTTTTTTACAAAAATCAGGATGTATACGGTAACTGTGTAAACTGAAATAATTGCAAATTTCTTCATCTTTCAATGATATATTTCATTGTTAGTGTTGTAATGTATTTTTCGAAACTGTTTTGTACGTCATTTAGATATATCTTATCAAAATTTATTTCAGTGGCTCCAAGTTCCGTTATAAATAAATAAACAGATTATAAATAAACTATTTGATTTTATAATACAATAAATACAATTTGGTATGAATCGTTCTGAACATCATTTAAAGCTTTGTAAACATTTTTAAATTTTAGAAGAAGAGCAACGAATTTACTTAAAGTAATTAATATAAATAAACTTTGTTTAAACCACTTATTTATTGAAAAAAAAAATCAACGTGTTTCGAAGCCAATGGCTTCTTTGATGAAGAAGCTTTGGATTGGCTTCGAAACATGTTGATTTTTTTTTTTCAATAAATAAGTAGTTTAAACAAAGTTAATTTATATTAATTATAATTATGTTACCACAAAATAAATTTGCTACATTTGAAGAAGAAGTTACTTAAAGTAATTTAAATGTAACAATAACAATAAAATGAATTTCTCTACCAACATTTCAGGTAACTAACTCTCCTTTTGAATGAATTACTATTTTTTTACCGGGGTTTTTCCAATGGACAAAATTCATTATTCTCTTGGAAAAAAATACTCAGATTCTGCTACGCAATTAATTCCACAGTTTCCAAGCTACAGAATCAACTGTGGTAACAGGTCAACCGAACCTATATATAACTTCGTTATTACATTCTCTTTTTTATTATCTTGTTTGGTACAAAATCCAAACAATAATAAACAACTCTGTCACAACATAAATGTATTTTTTTATTATTTATTAAATACAATTAAAACCTCATTCCTTTACAGTTTCTAAAACTTTTGAGATCGTACTATTATGAGAAGGTATCATCAAACCTTTATTATTAAACAAAATAAAAATTAACATTATTAACTTTATACCACTACGTCACGAAAATGGACAGAGACGGTTTAACTACAACAAAAAAGATAATAACCCACATGTAACATATAATTCATATTTAAGTACCTAATCCTGAAAAAAAATTATGCAAATCATACTAAAAATAATAATTTTTTAATTCAATCTTCGGTAAAAACCGACTGCTAAGGACGGTGGTCACTTTTGACAAGAAATAATAAATAAGATTTAATCTAAGCGGAAATCTGTATTCTACGCATGCCGGGGTTAAAACAATTTGGAAAATATTCCATTTTAATTGAATTATTCATTTATTGTGTACAAACGGCGCATCATCATCATCATTCTTGGCACTACAACCCTTGGTGGGTCTTGGCCTCCTCAATAATCTTCCTCCACTCATCTCGGTTTAGTGCCAGCTCTCTCCAGTTTCGAAGCTCTAAAGCAGAGATATCTTTGAGGACGTTGTCACTCCATCTTAGTTTCGGCCTTCCTAAGCTCCTTCGCCCTATTGGCCTTGAGTTCAGCAGGGACTTTGGTGCTTGATGCTCGGACATGCTCTCCACATGACCCAGCCACCGAAGCCTTCCCAGTTTACATAAGGCGCATAGTAACATTGAAAAAAATGATAAAATCAATGAGACATCCCTACAATTTAAACAGTATTTTAAAAATTATACAATAAGGAATCATAATAACCTTCACAAAGACAGTACACAATTTAAAATAACTTGGCAATAATAAAAAAAACAAATAAATAAAAAATATATGTACACAGAATATTAATTGAATAATAATACTATGATGTAAAAAATGAAAAATTTAACAAGCCTATGAGTAAAACATTAGCAGATTTTCATATTAAAACTATCACTGTTTCCGAATCGACTACGTTTCTTTTAAAAACAGTCAAGCTGTGGTGGAATACATTTACTAACTCGCTGTTTTCATTGCCCAATTTGTGTAGTCTCAACAGTGATGAGTGTATGTGGTAACTTGTTATCGTATTATCGTAAAATAATATACGTTTTGATTTTTTTGTACAATGGTTTTTACAAAAAAAAAAAGTGAGAGGAAAGATGTTACAGATCAATAATGAAATTGCGGTAAGTTCCTATTGATGCCATTAATTCATTCAAATAAATGCGTCGCGCGGCCGGCCGTTTGTTTCGGGGAAATTCTGACTGAGTTTGTTAAAATTCGTTGCAAGCGAGTGACTTTGCGATAAATGCCGTAAAGAATTAAGGTTGAAACATACTGCTAAAACGCGACGCGACGTGGCGTGTCGACACTTCACGCGAATCGTGCACATATACAACACGCCACGTGATGCTACAACACGTAGCACGTAGCATCATTGCTACGCGAACGACGGAAGTGTATTGACGTGGCCATGGATTTACAGTTTAAAGACGAGCTGGTTTATGATTTTGAGGAAGATTTATTTTAGGGATATATTTTATACAGAAACAATTGAATAAAAAAATACATAATAGACGTAGACGATACTGGTTTCATGAAATAAATCAAGATAGAATTACGTATGGTGAATATTATACCCTTTATAGAAAATTGATCACTTTTACGAACTTACTTTTAAAACGCAATTTTATGTTTTAAATGACTTAATATTAAAAACAACATCTATAAGAAGGATCTACTAATCTTCAACCTGTTAGCACAAAAGAAAGACTGACGCGTGGTGTCGGGTGTTAACAGGTAACACACTGAGTGCGATGCGTCGGGTGGCGTGTGTGCCCCCCTCCCGGCAACACGCCGACCTGGATGTTACCGCGTGGGGTTGCGTTTCATCACATGGCGTGTTGTCTATTTGTTTCTGACCATATTTAATATATGATATTGACTATAGGTCGACCACAATCAAAAGACCATTCCCTAGCTTTGTCGGTAAGAAGAAAGCGGGGGAAAGTTGCCTGGCAAGCCCGTGTACAAGCCTCAATAAAATATTCCAAATAAATAAATATTTTTTAGTTTAAAAAAGGTTACTTACCTACTAGAAAAAAATTTTTTGTGAACATTTTTTGCATGGTAACAACACACATATTTTTTGCGCACATTCATTTGAATGTGGTCTAGCTATAGAATGCGACCACTATAAATTGGCGTGCGAGGGAGGGCGTCCCTGTCGCGTAACAGAAGTTGTCGGGATGTAAATTTATTACACAATACATAATGTAGAGAATGTCCGGTGACCGGTGTCGTAGCCTTTAACAGAAATTTGGTCGGGCAGCAAGCACTAAAGAAACCGTTCTATCTGTCAGACGGTAATATCGGTCCATTATTTGCTTTTTCAGCTTCGAAAAACTTTAAAACTTCATTGGCAATTGTTCTTGCACCATCCTGGACTGTTTAGGATGTTTTGGCCTAATAATTCAGTGTATATTGGTAATCAAGATGTCACAGCTCCCGAGCAAATACGAAATTGAACTGAATGACAGGGCGAGGGGTTACCGCCGGGTGCGGCAGGGCGGGTTTTAGTTCCAAAGTCTCCGCACGCCAATTTACGTTGGTCAAGCAATGGCATCCGTGTTTCAACCCTTATGACCGTCGCAGCGGGCGATGATGGACCGATTTGGCGAACAGCTAACACATTGTTGATCCGACCAGGTGTTCGAGTGGCTGCTGGCCTCGCCGATGTACCCCGAGGAGCGGCTGCACCTCCAGGTGCAGGGCGGCTGGGCGCGCCGCCCCTCGGCCCACCTGCAGGTGCCGCTCGCCTCCGCGGTGCGCGCCCCCCAGACGCTCGTGAGCCTCACGCAGCACCTCCTCGACGACCGGCAGCGCCCCCTGCGTGTGAGTACAACCAAACCTATTTTAAAAAAAATTAAACAATTCGAAAGACACACGGGAAAATCAGATCAACGAAAAAATATATGGCTGCTACCAGGACTCGGATCCCCTGTATATCCGGTAAGGTGCGTTAAAAATGAGGGTTTTTCTGTAGGTCTTTCTAATTGATTAATAATTTTTTTTTATAAAATTCACATAACTTTAACGGTCGTTGGACATATTTAACTGTAAATGGTACCTGTACCCGCGGAAGTACGGGACAGACGGTCTGCCTCCGTACCTCCGCCGATAAAGGTCGTTCTATCGATGACGTTGAATACGACTTCAACGAAACGTCGAGAATCGTTTCTCGAAAAAACACGCGATTCGTTGAAATATCCGCAACCATTTACAGTTGAAGTCACAGAACTTTGTTCTGAAGTTGCAACTTTACAATAAGAATGTGTTCTTTAATATGATAAACCTATTTTAAGTAACGTACATAGCTCAGTAACACAAATAAAAGAATGTCAACCGAGAGTCGGCAGAAAAGGAACGAAAGTGGACCGAATAATCACTTAGACTTTTGTGTGGCAAATCTATTTAAGACCTGATCTATTATGACTGAAATCTATTTAAGATAGCGGGTTAGGTGTCTACAGTGTAGGTGTTACATATGTTTGAAATCATACATATTTCCTGAAGAAAAAACTACAATGGAATGAAAAATTTCAATTTACGTATTTCTGTACTTCCGTAAACATTGTCACGGGATCGCAGCGGTACAAGATAAATAATACACTTGAAATTAATTAATATATTTATTTGATCACAAAAAGTCCCTGAACACGATCTTATGTAACTGGAGCAGTATTATGTAGTTCACACTAATTGTCACTGTGGAGAACATTCTAGACGTTTCTTGTAAGTAGTAGACAGGTACTCTCGTATTGCGTTGGTCGATACGATGCGCTCTGCCTTCCACTTAACTTCAAAACAAACCATTTTTTTATATTTTTTTTATTAAATTTATATATGTTCTTTATCATTATAGATAGTGCAAAGCCTTATACAGCTTGTAGGCACGTTTCTTTTCCATTTCTCAGTTTCCACATTCCATTTCCATTTTCTTGCATAAGTACATTGCATATTTAGGAATAGGTATAATTTACATATTTAATAATAGGTATAATTAGCATAGGAAAAAATATAAAAATATTATATGAACATAACAATACTTAATAACTAACCAATCGAAATATTAAAAAAACATGAACTTAATATAAATCACTGTGATCAAGATAAATAAAAAATTGTGGAACAGCTCAAAATAAAAATAAAAAAGCATTATAAGGCACTGTGATTTGCCTAAATTTCTAGAGTCAAGTTATTTAGTAGGAATTTCTTTATTCCCCTTCATCTCCTTGTAGGTTGGATTATGTTCTTGACATGCTCCGGTATTTTATTGAAGAGTCGTGTTACCGTGTTCTCTGTTGTTCTTGCTCCATAGAAGTTGTTGATTTTTTTCACACTGCGCAGCTATAACTGGCTCCTTTTTAAAGAAAATGATTATTTCTGGAACATACATTTGCACAAGTTCCATTGATTTCTAAAATGTCTAGAGTGTTGAGAAATCATTCATTATATCCCTCCCGTTTCAACAGTCTCATGACAATATTTTTTTACCTGAAAAATTATTCGCATTTAGGCAGATTTAAGTCATTTTTTTAAAAATTCGTAAACAGGTTGGACCGATTTTTTTGAAGTACATATTGGAATTCGTGAACATGTTTTTCAAAAGTCTGCTTTTGCTTAATTCTTATTTCGTGATAAATTTTTGTACAACTCCATAATCACATTACTTGTTATTTTTTTCTACTCGATTAATTTATTTTAGAAGATTTCATCTTAAGAGGGAACTATCAAAAATTTGGCTCAACAACTTCTTTATCAATGTCAAAAAATGATATCTTTTATTAATAATAATAAAAATATTATGGGGTTTGAAAATTGAGAATTTTTGGGATTCAGTAATGGTTTCTTGATTTATTATGTTTTTATTATTTATTTTCCTTTAATTATTTAAGTAAGTTTAATCTAAAATCTTTGGTTTTAAAGCGTAATGGGATTCGTGAAAATTGTTTGTTAATTGTATGATTACTATTCAAAACGGGTTTCAAGAATTAGACGTAGTTATGCAGAAACCGTCTAACCCAGAAAATGCTAAAATTAAGTTATACACGGTTTGGAGGGCTCAACATGATATCTTTAAATATAAAAATTAAAAAAACACAATGTTTTTTATGAGAGTTCAATATTTTATTAATCTCTTACAGGACGATAGTTTCGGCTGTTTAGGCCATTATCGACTGATAAACATAGCTATTATTCTTGAGTTTATATACAAATATTTTGGAAAAACCTTAATAATAATACAGAGGATACAGTTAATAGCTTTACAAATACATACAATAGTTGGGTGTTTACCTTTTTAAATTATTAAGATATGGGCAATTAAACATTATAAGGATGGATTTCAGGTAGTAAAGGTATTCTCAAAATTGTTGATTACGGGAATTATTGAACTCTCATAAAAAAATTGTGTTTTTTTAATTTTATATTTAAAATAATGGAGTTCTTTGCAATAAAAAACGTTAGTGTTCAAAAAATTAAAACATATGATATCTTTATGTGCTGAAAACGTCCAAGCTTTAAGAACAATAGTTTTTTTTATATATACAATATTTTTTAAAACTTCTACATACTAAAAAGTATGGTTTGACTGTTTTCTGAGGCTTCAAATTTATAAATCCTTGGCAAAAAATATTAAGAACATCCATATAGTATAGACGCATTACGCAACTTTTTAATTCTACTGTTCCTTCACGATGATAATTTTGTACCTCTAAAACACATCATATCTTAGTAAATAAAAGTTTTTTTCTTATTACATTACTATATTATAGATCTCATACTATAATATATCATGTTCTATATATAATATACTATTATATATAAATCATCTATTATATATATATTAATATTATATCTTATATATATATATATAAAAATAAACATCTCTCCAATTAAGCCATTTTCTCAGTTCCACGTTTTTTTGGATTGGACACTTTCTGCAGAACTGCGTCCTATTGAGAATCTGCTTTACCTTTTTGCTAAAATTTTTATTAATTAAATATTTCCCAAAAGCCATCAACAAAATGTTAAGTTTTCAGGAGAGAGGAAAACAAGTTTTTGAAGCGAGATGAGGAAACGAGATTGAGGAATAATTCTTAGAAATAAAATAATAAGCAAACCAAATTTTAAATGATATACAGGGTTATTTGTAAAACATTAAAACATTAATAACCTTGCCTTGTTTATGAGTCGAAAATGTTCAAGCTATTATGACCTAATATCAATAGTTAAGGAGATATGCGACATCAAAGTTTGCATTTTTTTTTCCATATTTCTGACTTATTTTTTGTACAACGTTGGACTATCATTACATCGAATTACATTACATCATTATATCGAATATGAAAAATTCATTCCCTTTAATACAAGTCAAATAAAAAAGGTTTTTATCATTTCATTTAACTTGTATTGAAACGAATGAATTTTTCGTAATCGATATAAGTTACTGTAATGAAAGTCCAATATTTTACAAAAAATAAGTCAGAAATATTGAAAAAAAATACAAACTTTGATGTCGCATATCTCCATAACTATTGATATTAGGTCATAATAGCTTGAATATTTTCGACACATAATCAAGGCAGGAATACAGTGCTGCAAGGTTTTTAATGTTTTACAAATAACCCTGTATATGTACTCGTAAACGGCATTTCCTCTCTTAAATATACAGTCAATTTAATGATGTATTTTGCGTTTAAGATTATTTCACTTTCTATCATTCTTGGGAGATATTTTCTTTGTGTTATAGATTGAACTTTTTTTATGAATAACTGGACATTCACTGCAAATGCATATTTCGGTGTTATTTTACGAAAATATGGGTTTTATTATTCATTCATATCAGAAAGTATACTCTAGACTGCAATTTTTTAGGGCAATAACTTAGATAGAACTTTGTTACTATATAAAAGTAATAAACTGGACATTATTTATAATAATTAATAAAATATAAGCATTAATCGACAGGCCGCGGCCAGAAAATCGTTTTTAGTATCCTAGGCGGCGCTAATTTTTGCTGGTATGCTGGAGTACACATTCTGTAATAAATTTCATATAAATTCCACGTTACCATTCATGTAAATTAATAATAAAAAACCACATTTTCTTAAAAAAAAACGCCGAAATATGCATTTGCTGTGAATGTGTCGCCTTAACATCATTTTTAAAAACGTTTTTATTATCTTCTGCGTTTAGATTTCTGGGGTATTATGCCGTGTATATCTGACCTCTGGCCATCACGATTTTTCAGGATCATCAATCACCACACATTACAAAACATCTGCCCTGCAATGGTATCCGGAACGTCGGCCAGAAAGGTCAGAATACCCCATAAAATAACACACAGAAGATTCTAAACGGCCATGAAACGATTGTTCCGCGCCTATTTCGCGCACTCTACCGATCACACAGTGTGAATTATTATTGTCCGAGTATTCATTTTTTTAAATCATGTATCGGGCAGTTAGAGAAGACCGCTTCAACGCCAAGGAAGAAGAAAACCGGGCGGCTACAAGTGTTTTACCTAATCCTTGTCAGAAGTGTCAAAAAAACAAAAGAGAATTACGATAAGCCCAAATTTCCGGTCCGCATGTCATATTATGTGAAAATAAAAACCGCATTTGTTTCTAATCGAGATTTGTTTATAAGTAAATTAACAGATTACTTTATGTTTTTCATTCATAATTATTTTTTAAAAAAAACATATTTGCACGCCATATCTTAAAATAAAAGTAATGTCGTTGACAAATATATACTACATACCTAATTATAGTCTCAAAAGTAGGCCAAGCAATAAATAATACACATAAAAAATACTTCAATTAAATTGGACTCTTCGTATAAACTTAATTTTTATTTCATAAAAGTGTAAGGTAAACTAACTAATTTTTAACTTTTTTAGCATACGCCTTTGAAATATCTACTTTGTTATATTTATTTATTTTAAAAAAATACTTGTTTACAAATAAAGGTACTTAATACTAATTTAACAATAAAACATAAGATAAATTACACATTTTTTTTTGTTTTGTTTAATTTGTGGATTATGCCACTCTACTAGGCTACGCCTGTCCCAGAGTGGCGTTATAGAACACAATTATAATATTTTTTCGAATTCGTCAGTAGTATTTATTTTCATAAGGTAGTTATTATGCATCTACAAAGTATCAAGTGGAATGTTAGTGAAAGTTGAGTGAGTCATAAGTCCAAGTGTAAATATGTGTAAAAAGGGTTAAAGTTTATATAAAGTACTTTTAGCGTTATCGGGCACCCCTTTGCATGAATAAGTCCTTCCGACGTTGAGCCATTAGAATTTTAGAGTTTTGAATCGAGTTTATAGTATATTACAGCATTTTTTCCATTTTAATAAATATTAATTCCCACACACTTGCCTATTATTGTGCACCCGTATATATCCGGTAAACCTTACACAGGCGTATATAATTGCCAAAAACAGGCTTGCAGATAAAGGAATATGTTGTCAAGCCTTTGGCCTTGCTATTTATTGATTGTCTCTGAAAAAGCCAGGGAGGGCTGGAAATGGTTTTCTTGGAACTGAAAGCTAAACCTACGTCTGATGAAATTGTTTTAATAATCTTGTCAGTTTCGTAAAACAATGTTTACAAACAACTCATAATGAAAAATTAAGAAAAATTTAACTTCCAAAACATTCCCTTATCAGTTCCAAAACATAAAAAAAAACTTTAAACTTCAAAATTTTCCAATAATTGCGAGTAATCACGAACTTCAGTAATAATATTTTAAAAATAATTTTTCAAATAATTCAGAAAAACAAGAAACAAAAGATATTCCATTCTGATATTTTGATAGTTATACAACACCCTGACGTTATACAACAACCCGAAAGGTTTTTCCGAAATATGTTGGTATAATTAAATAAATAAAATAGTAGATACATATAAATAATACACTCAATTTTTTTTTTGAATGTCAATCTACAATGTTGCTGAATTAATTGAAATAATAATAATATTATTATTATCCTTCGTGTTGGCGGCTCATGTCCATATTTATGTAAATTAAAACAACTGGCAAATTTTCATGAATCATTTCTAAAGAGCTGTAATGAATTCAGGCCACATTTTCAGCATTACATGGACACAAAAGTATTTTTTTAATAATATTATAATATATATTCAATAAAAAATCATAAAAATTATTAAAATTAAAAACAAATAACTTTGTTTTAAGCACTGATTTTATTTTAACAAACACTCGACATGTTTCGGGAACCAACGGTCCCTTCTTCAAGAGAATACAAGGTATACTGAAGAATCATAACAAGTATAGATCTTAATTTATAAAGTCATAGAAAAATAACAAACAAAGAAAATGCACAGGCATAGATTACCCTCGGAACATAGACAAAACATAGACAATTAAAGACAAATATATAAGTTAAGCAAGAAATAAAAATATATGACAAATCAAAGACAAATACATAAGTTAAGTAAGAAACAAAAATATATGACAATCAAGGTATACATAAAAATTAAAAATTAATATGTGTATATATTCAAAAGGTAACTGTTAGTGAAGAGAGTTTGGTTATTTATTATGTTTAAATTACTATTAATATACTATTAATATGTATATCACTTATATGAATTAGAAACAAATTACAATTAGATAAATTAGAAATTTTAGAAATAAGAAAGAGCATTAATTTTTAATTTTTATGTATACCTTGATTGTCATATATTTTTGTTTCTTACTTAACTTATGTATTTGTCTTTGATTTGTCATATATTTTTATTTCTTGCTTAACTTATATATTTGTCTTTAATTGTCTATGTTTTGTCTATGTTCCGAGGGTAATCTATGCCTGTGCATTTTCTTTGTTTGTTATTTTTCTATGACTTTATAAATTAAGATCTATACTTGTTATGATTCTTCAGTATACCTTGTATTCTCTTGAAGAAGGGACCGTTGGTTCCCGAAACATGTCGAGTGTTTGTTAAAATAAAATCAGTGGTTAAAACAAAGTTACTTGTTTTTAATATTAATAATTTTAAAATGGCACCACAAAGTGATTTTGCATTTATTGAAGAAGAAAAAATCATAAATTTAATTTTTAATTTAAAGTTTTGTGGATGTACAATCTACTTATGCAATTAGTTCTTGATTCGCTCGAATTTATGTTCTTTGGTAGTCATATAACACGCTATTACTTCAAACTATGAGGGATTGCTAATAATTAAACCGTATTCTAATTGTCTAAGCCGTATTCTAAAGCCAATTAGGTTTCCAATCTAAATCTCCAACAAGATGAAGCAAAACCAACAAATACAACTGAGAAAAGGGGGGGGGCAGAGTGGGGTATTTAAAGTTTAATAGCGCTTAAATTGATACAACAAACTATTTGCTTCAAGTTGGTCAATATGACTTGCTTCATTCATAATAATAATAATAATCATTATTATTATTATCTACTAGGTCAGCGAGGAAAACAAACTGTAGCTGAGTATCATTTGATATAATTATGAACAAGGCAGTATTTTTGTTGTTTTCCACTAATTTATTTTAGTACTTATTTATTTATTTAATGTTCATGGAAGACCAACAGCACAAAAAAAAAGCATAGAAAACATTGATACAATATAGATGGCCAATTACAGGTCTCCACATTTAGAAATATGTCAGTAATGATAAATATTTATGAATGACTAAGGCATATTAAAAATTATATAGAAAGAAAGAATAAAAAAATTAAACAAAAGACAAAGAAATTTAATTATTACGTGGAAAAAAATTCAGCACTCAAAATTTTTCTTAATCTTGTGTGGCTGCACTCGAACAGATCAATATCCAATAATCTTATCAGTTTATTGAATGCATCGCATACCCTCAAGAAATATGAATTACGACGACAGTTGGATGAGATAAAATCAATGTGAAAGACTGGGTTGTGTCTACGAGATCTACAGGGAACATGGAATTTTAGTCTATTTAATAGTTCAGGACAGTTGACGTTGCCTGATACAATTTTTAGTAGGTACATCAAATCACCTATTTCGCGACATGTTTCTGTAACCTCTTCCTTCCTCAAGTGAGTTGAGACTGATAACTCTTACTCGACAACTCACCTCACCGGGAATCAAACCCGGAACCCTCAATATGAGAAGCGAGCATCATTTCCACTAGACTACGGACGCAGCCAAGCTAATACTAGAAGGTAGACTCGATGCGATTTTTGTATAAAATAAATACGAAAAGTATAAATTTTACGCTACGAGACGTAACGAAAAATGCAAGAACCTAGAGATTGGCTAAAATCCAATAGCAATTTTCTCTGCACGGTTTTCTACTCACCACTATTTTGGTCATTAGAGTTGCCCTGAAGATGTCTTCTTCTTCGTCAGTCTTCATCTCTCCACTGGTAGACAAAGGACTCCTCCACACCCTTCCATTCTTCCTCTCTTTGCTTCTTGTAGCCATTTCAGTCAAAATGATTATCTGAATTTTTACATTATTACTATATTATCTGCAAAAAGCATATGGCATAAGCCATATGCTTTTTGCAATATATACATATAGAGTATAAATTATACGTAGATTAACTAAACCCTCCTTTAGGAGAGGAGATTGAAAAATATCCCCCCTCGCATATATTTATATCACATTTAAACTGCAGTGTAAGTGTATATTCTCGGATACTTAAATAACTAAGCAAATTAAACGTATTTTTTAACAACAGACATTTTTTTTAATTTCGTTCCAAACCGAGTCTCTTCAAGCAAAAAAAATTATCTATAATAATATAATAATGACGTATTTGATAAGAAATTATCATTTTTCAAAGAATTTGTTTGACCTTTTCGTAATTGGATCAATATTTACAAGCTCTTCGTATTTTTTTTAAAACAAGTCAAACGTATTGGAACCAGTCGTGGAACTATACCAAGAAATTTAAACCTTAAGTTATCCCCAATAATAATAATTTCGAATGTCCGTCCGTAACTGCCTATCCAATAGTTGACTTCATTCCATTTTCAAAATTAGTATGATTTCAAAATGGTTATCGAAGATAATGAAAACATTGACTTTATGCTTTATTAATAAAATACTCAGAATTAGATTTTTTTAACATTTTGATTTTTTCAAAGAATTCAGTTTAATGAAAATTAAAACTTATAAGTGCATCCATTACTATATTGCGTACATGTCATTGGATTAATCATTAATCAAATCATTTAATTATCGATCTTTTTATATATATTTATTAATTTTTTTGATATTTGTTACATTATATATATCCCAAACTGCACAGCAGTTTTACGGCATAAAACGGGGTCCGAAAACGGGGTCCGAAAACGGGGTAAGAATTTCCGTCACTAACGCTACCGATGTATCAAATAATAATGAGGTATAAAAAGCAAAACAAACATAGTTTTTATATGATTTTCCTATTTCTCTTTTGTTTTATATAATATTTTTAATGTGTGTATCTACTTTTATATGGAATTTATTTATTTATTTATTTATTTATAATTGTCTATGGAATAATGTCCATCACTAACATTATCAAGAAGCTTCGGTTCTTCTCTAGATAGCGCTGTTCTCACATTCTTAACTGGCGGCTGAAATATAAATAATAAATTTACGTCATTTTTAACGGGTTATATATAGCTAGTGTCTATATATTTTGATAGCTTGTACGTCCAACCAATATTATTCAAATAAAAAACTGTAACAAAAGTGAAAATTTAAAGAACCCTACATTGTTTACATCTGCAGTGATTGTGCAGAATC